>PVJD01003558.1:0-159795 GCA_004026545.1 Mormoops blainvillei
CCCTCCACCCTCCTCCCCACCCAGCAGGTTGGGTCACACTTACATTGGCCCCGATGGGGCCTGGGGGGCCTTTGTCACCCTTCAAACCGGTAGGTCCCTGAAGGAGGAGATGATTCACAGTCAAGAGATTCCCACAGGTGGCCCAGGTCCTGTCCTTGCTTTGAAGGGCTCACAGTTCTCACCCCTTTCTGGGCTCTGAGGTTCAGGGGTCAGTCTCCTCCAGGTTATTTCTTTACTTTCACGGCTGTCCCCACCCAGGATGCTGTCCCGGTGTCCCTGCCCTAGGCCCCTACTTCCCGCTCTGCCCCACAGCCCAGCCAGGTAGGCACGGGCAGCCCCCAAAGGATACTCACAGGGTCCCCTGGGGCTCCTTTGGGGCCAGGGAAGCCCCTAGGTCCAGGTGGTCCTTCCTTCCCAAGGGGTCCCGTTGGCCCCAGGTCCCCCTGCAGGAGTGCAGAGGAGGAAGGTCAGGCTCCAGAGAAGGGTTGTCTCCCCCAAATCTGTGAGTCCGGGCCCCTCCCCAGCAGGGCTAATTCTCGGCCTTCAGGTGGCCGGGGGGCCACTGAGGAGCCCATGGGGCCACTCTGCCAAGATCCCCCCCAGGACAGGGTCTCACCTTGGCCCCCTCTCTGCCCTCCAGTCCTGGAAGACCTTGTTCACCCGGAGGTCCAGGAGGGCCCGGGGGCCCCCGCTCACCTAGAGGTCCTGCTTCTCCTGTCTTTCCCTGGAGAGGAAGAAGACCCATCTTGAACCCCACCCAAATATCCCCCAAGTGATACAAAATTAGGGGAACTTGTAGAGTTCACTCTGACCTGAGGACCCACGACACCAGCTGGACCAGGTGGACCTGTTTGACCTTGAAAGCCCTAGGGAGAAAAATTAAAAGAAGATGTCACACAGAGTGGGTGGGTGGGGGGAGAAATGGAGAGCCTAATGGGGTCAAAGATCAAGGGGTCACTCACCAAGTCTCCTCTCTGGCCAGGGTGCCCAGATGGCCCATCTTTCCCCTGGGGGCCCTGAGGGACAAGGTGGGAGAGAGCCCAGGCATAAATAAGGAACCTCTTCACCCCCCCGGCTCCCCTCCCACCCAGCCCCCGATCAGAGTGAGCTCACTCACAGGCGGCCCCTTTGGCCCAGGGAATCCGGGGGGCCCCTGTAGTCCTGGGAGGCCCTGAAATGGAAGCAGAAGTCATTACTCTTCCTCCTGCCTACCCCCCCGAACCCCATATAATGACAAGGGCTAACACCTATTGAGCACCTTCTGCATACTGGGCACAGGGCCTAGCATACAGAAGTCACTTCATTCACCACTGCAGCCCTTGGGCTGGGGACTGCAGTCATTCCCATCTTGTAGAGGGGGAAACTGAGGCACAGAGAGGCTACGTGACTTGCTCAAGGTCACACAGCAGGTAAGTGGCTAAGGTAGGATTTGAACGTACGGCTCTGACTTCAGAGGCTGTGCTCTTTCCATTGTGTTATAATGTCTCCCTACTTCCTGAATTTGTCACCTACCCAGAAACACACATACACATACACACACACACTCACCTTTTCTCCAGGGATCCCAGGAGCCCCAACCTGGCCCACATCACCCTAGGACAGAGTGAGAATGAGATTCAGACCACAGAACAAACTCAAATGGGAGGGGCTGGTGGGGACTTGGTGAGTCTAGACAGAGGGTCTGCCTGGGGTGCTTGATCACCCACCTACCCCATACCTTGGGCCCTGGTTGTCCTGTGGCACCTGGCTGCCCCCTCTCTCCACGGGAACCCTGTATAGGAAAGAAGTAAAGATTAGAAAGGAGAGGGTAGGGGAGCCTAGGATATGAGATCCAGTCCTCTGGGTCCCCTCCCTCCGTGACTCCCGCTCTTGTCCCACCGGGGACACCGACAACCCAAATCCTCCTCCCTGCCCACTCTCGACCTTTCCAACTCTCCTCTCACAGCCCCTCAAGACCCTGCGGGGCGGGAGAAGCCCTCCGTTTTCTTACTGGTGGTCCCCGCTCTCCTTCCAGACCAGGCTGCCCTGCCTTCCCCTAGAAAATAAATCAGGTGAGGGGAAGGCAGTAGAAAGTTATGGTGCAAACACGTGACACAAACACGCAAAGGCCCCGTCATGCACCTAGAAAGATATCTGCCACCATTTATTCACAAACCTTTCACTCATTCACACACACACACACACACACACACACACACACAACCATGCAAAGATCACAGGCATGTACGATTGCATCTATAGGATCCACACACACAAGCATGTTCGCCCGTGTGGACGCCTATTTATCATAGCTACGCAGTAGGCACACCTGACTGCGTGCCACTGTGACAAGCTCAGGTTGACACGTGAAGCTCGTCATGCAACATGTTCCGGGAATACATGTATGCTCAATGTATACACATACACGCATGGATTTACGTGAGAACTCAGTCCTGATAAACACAGCACATGCATCCACTCATGTGCATATACACAATGTCCATTTGCACAGCAACAGGGCGCACAGACAAATCAAAGAAATGCATGTGTGCACACACAGTCACTCGGTTCACGCAGAAATACACACACATGTGCGTATATCATATCCTTTCACACACATGTACGTGCCCCTCACACACATTTATGTCACAGTCACCCAATGTACATTCAGGCTTATGCCCTGTTCACTCAGTTGCAGCCCCACAAGCTGCAGCACCCAGACCCCATCTAATCTGCACTGAGAGGTACATGTGTACATAGGCACCTGTGCCATAATGCCAGGGGTGTCACCTATGTGTGCCCTGCATTGCACGTGGGAAGAAGCGTGCACACAAGGGCTTCCAACATAGACAGAGACAACCCGGAGCCCGTCCACCATCATGCACAACCACGGATGCTCTCCCCCAGGTAAGCCCTTCCCTCCCCCTGCCCATCGCAACTCACCCGCTTTCCTTTCTCTCCTAATGGTCCCAGGGGACCAGGAAGGCCAGTCGATCCCTGAAAAGAGAGAATCAGAGAGAAGAGATGGGCTGAGGCGTGTGGGGGGTGAGCACTATGGGCCACTCACTCCGTTCAACCACCTGATCTTTTTAGGCCTTTCCAGGCCACTGATTCCAGAAGCTTCTCCAACCCCAGCCTCCTCCAGAGCCGTCCTCTGCCCTCCTCTCGCCTTACTCTCCCCCCCTGCGAACTGCACTCCAGTCACACTGGCCTGCTCAGTGCTGCTCAGAGGACACCAATACCCTCCTGCCCCAAAGCCTTTGCACTGGCTGCTCCCTTTGCCTAAGATGCTCTTCTCTCAGGTCCCCACCGAGCCAGCTACTCCTCATCACTTAGAAACCAGTCAGGCACCTGGCTTTCTGCCACCTTCCTGACGACCACATCCTCTGAGTCACTGTCTATCTCATTATCCTATTTTGTTTTCCCTTATTCACTTGCTTACTTACTTAACATCTGTTTTCCCCACTAGGACACAGTGCTCTGGTCTTAACTTCCCCCTGCCTGGCGTGCAGTGGGTGCCTCCTCAGTGTTTGTTAACTAACGCACTCTAGTCCATCCTGTTCTGCCCATCTTGGAGGCATCCTCCCTCCACCTGCAGGGAGACCTCACAGGATCTGACATCCCCTCCCACCCCTCACTGTGTTTTGAATCCCAGGTCCCCCACTGTGTGACCCTGGAAAAAATGGTTTAGCCCTTCTGAGAATCAGTCTCCTTGTTTGTAGCCGACAGTATCTCCCTCATAAGGTTTTGGTGAGGCTTAAATAGGATAAAGTGTAGAAAGAGTTTTACACGGTGCATGGTACATAGTAAGTGCCTAAGAGATGTTAGCCGTCATTGTTATTTCTGATTATTACTGTCTGCTATGGACTGAATAGTTCCTCATCAAAATTCACATGTTGAAGCTCTAATCCCCAGTGTGGTGGTATTTGATTTCTTGTTTATTTGTGTGTTTGTTGTTTTTTTATCCTCCCCTGAGGATATATTTATTGATTTGAGAGAGAGAGGATGGGAGAGAGAGAAGAACGTCGATGTGAGAGAGACACATCAATTGGTTGCCTCCCAGACCTGCCCCGACAGGGGATGGAAACTGTAACCTAAGTATGTGCCCTGACCAGGAATCAAACCTACAAAATTTGGCGCATACTCCAACCAACTGAGCCACCCAGCCAGAGCAGTGTGATGGCATTTGGAGGTGAGGTCTTTGAAAGGTAGGTAATTAGGTCACATCAGTGGAGCCCTCATGAATGGGATTAGACTGGAGATCAATCTCTCTCTCTCTCTCTCTCTTTCTCCCTTCCTCCCTCCCTCTTTCCCTCCCTTGCTCCCTCCATCCCTCCCTCCCTCGAAGAAGAGTGTCATCTACAAACGGGGAAGAGCCCTCACCAGAACCCAACCATGCTGGCATTCTGATCTCAGACAGCCACCCTCCAGAACTGTACAAAATATATTTCTGATGTTTAAGCCACTCAGTCTAAGATATTTTTGTTACAGCAGCCTGAGCTAACTAAGACACTGACCTCAACTTAACAGACACACCATGCCTCCTACAATGCACTGCTTGATGCCCAAGACACACTGGCCAGTCTTGGCTTGGGGGCTTTGTTTTAACACCTGTGAACTGCTCCCACGGACTGAGTTCTGTTCTTAGCTGCGGTGCCTTGAGTTTATTACCAAACCTAATTATATCAGTTGCCCTTGCTATTGGAGTCATGTGACTTAATGAAAGTTTATAAAAACTGATGAGATGTAGAAAGGGAAAGAAAGATGTCTATCAAGCCTAAGTTAAGATCTAAGATGGCAGAGGAATAAGTGGAAGCCACATTTACCTCCGCTCAGGACCAATCTGGGATTATAACTAGATTGTAGAGAAATCACCCAGAATAACCAACCGAACACTAGCTGGAGAGAAGCCTTATAACCAAGGACAGACAGAAGAAACCACTTCAGCACAACAAGACTGGTAGGGAGTGCAGAGGAGGAACCGGAAGGCCAGCTGGGCTCCAACAGGCAGCAGCTGAAGTTCCAGAGGGATGTTTCAGCAGCTGCAGGGCTCTCCTGAGAAGTGTGAAGTGTGGCGTCTAAACTGCAAGTTGGGCTCCCCGTCCTACAGCACCAGAGCCAGAAAGAAACCCAGATAACATCCAGCTGTGAAAAGCAGCAGGGTTTCTGTCTGCCAGGGAGAGATGGGCTAGAGATGCAGGGAGCCTCTTAAAGGGCCAATGCACAAAATTTCATTTGCAGCCACATAACCTGGGCTGTAGCAGAGAGAGGGCAGATTGGACTAGAGACACTTGAGGAGAGTCTGGGGCAGGTGGCTCTGGGAAGAGAACTGAAGGAAGAGCTATCAGGGTCCCTGTGCTGAGTCATTCCTCCTACCACAGAGGCTGTCTTTCTCAGGCAGAGCACTCCACTCCAAGTGGCATCAGAGTGAGGAGAAGCAACCATCCCACCCATAGGAATTACTCTGCCCCACCCTGTGGCACTTAAGCTTGGCTGCCCATTATGGACTGATTAGATTAACAACCGATCGCTGTGATGCCTGATTAGTTTAACATCTAAGGTGGAAAATACAAAGAAGCAGCCAAAATGGGAAGACAAAGAAACAGACCACAAATGAAAGAACCAGAGAATTCTCCAGAACTAGATGAAATGGAGGCAAACAATTTATGAGATAGTTTAGAGTAATGATCATAAGGACACTCAACAGCATGAAAAAAGACATAGAAAACATAGAAAAGGACTAGTCAGAAATAAAGAATGCAATACCTGAGATAAATAATACACTGGAAGGAATAAACAGTAGGTTAGATAAAGCGGAGGGCAGAATCAGTGTTTTGGAAGACAAGGTAGAAAGAAAAGACACAGGCCGAGTAGCAAAAAGAAAAAAGAATTTTAAAATTGAAGAGGGTTTAAGAAACATTTTGGACAATGTGAAACATAACAATAGCCACATCATGGGAGTACCAGAAGAAAAGGAGAGTAAGCAACGGAAAGAGAGCCGATTTGAAGAAATAACGACTGAAAACTTCCCTAATCTGGTGAAGGAAAAAGTCACACAAGTCCAGGGAGCTCAGAGAATCCCCAACAAGTTGGACACAAAGAGGCCTATACTGAGACACATCACAATTAAAATGGCAAAGCTTAAAGACAAGGAGAGAATCCTAAAAGCCACAAGAGAAAAGCAGGCAATTACTTACAAGGAAGCACCAATTAGACTGGTATCTGATTACTCAACAGAAACATTTCAGGCCAGAAGGGAGTGGCATGAAATATTCAAGGTGATGAAAAGTAAGGATGCACAACCAAGGCTACTTTACCCAGTGAGGTTATAATTTAAAATTGAAGGAGAAATAAGGAGCTTTCCAGAAAAATCTAAAGGAGTTTGTTAACACCAAACCAGTAGGGCAACAAGTGTTAAAGGGCTTGCTTTAAGAAGAGAAAGAGAAAGAAAAAAAAGCAGAGGAAAACAGTCTAACGATAAAATGGCACTACATACATTCTATCAATAATCACCTTAAATGTAAATGGCTTAAATGCTCTGACCAAACGACATAGGGTGACATAGGGTAGCTGAATGAATAAGAAAACAAGACCCATATATACGCTGCCTCCAAAAGACCCATTTCAGATCAGAAGATACACGCAAACTATAAGTAAAGGATTAGAAAAACGTATTTCATGCAAATGGAAAAGAAAAGAAAAGCTAGGGTAGCAGTACTTATATCTGACAAAATAGACTTCAAAACCAAAGCTATAATAAGAGACAAAGGATACTACATAATGATATAGAGAACAATCCAACAAGAGGATATAACATTTATGCACCCAACATAGGAGCACCTAAATATGTAAAGCAAATCTTGATGGACATAAAAGGAGAGATCGACAGAAATACAGCCATATTTGGGAATTTTAACACCCCATTGACTTCAGTGGATAGATCTTCCAGGCAAAAAATCAACAAGGAGACAGCTGCCTTAAACGACACACTAGATCAAATGGATTTAATTGACATCTCCGGAGCACTTCACCCCAAAGCAGAAGAATATACGTACTTTTCAGGTGCACGTGGAATTTTTTCTAGGATAAACCACGTGTTGGAACACAAAACAAGTCTCAATAAATTTGAGAAGATTGAAATCATATCAAACACCTTCTTTGACCACAGTGCTATGAAACTAGAAATCACTCACAAGAAGAACACTGCAAAATACACAAAGACATGGAAGCTAAATAACATATTATTAAACAATGAATGGGTCAACAATGAAATCAGGGGAAAAAAACAAAAGATACTTTGAAACAAGTGAAAATGAGGACACAACAATCCAAAATCTGTGGGACACTAGGAAAGCTATCCTAAGAGGGAAATTCATAACATTATAGGCCTATCTCACACACACACACACACACACAAAAGGAAGAAAGAAAGAAAAAGCTCAAATAAACAATCTAACTTCACACTTAAAGGAACTTGAAAAAGAACAACAAACAGGGAAAGGCTCTTTCTTTCCATCTGACTACAGCCATAAGGTACGCCAAGCTGGGCGCTTACAAGTACATCCAGGAGCTCTGGAGGAAGAAGCAGTCCCACGTGACGCACTTCCTTCTCAGGGTGCTCTACTGGCAGTACCACCTGCTTTCTGCACCCCACGGGGCCCCCCAGCTCACCAGGCCCGATAAAGCACACAGGCTGGGATACAAGGCCAAGCAAGGTTATGTCATATATTGGATCCATGTGTGCCGTGGTGGCCGCAAATGCCGTGTTCCTAAGGGTGCAACCTGTGGCAAGCCTGCCCGTCATGGCGTTAACCACCTGAAGTTTGCCCGAAGCCTTCAGTCTGTTGCTGAGGAGCAAGCTGGGTGCCCTTGTGGGGCTCTGAGAGTCCTGAGTTCTACCTGGGTTGGTGAAGATTCCACATACAAATTCTTTGAGGTTATCCTCATTGCTCCCTTCCATAAGGCTATCAGAAGGAATCCTGACACCCAGTGGATCACTACACCAGGCCAAAAGCACAGGGGGATGTGAGGGCTGACACCTGCAAGCCGCCAGGGTCATGTCCTTGGAAAAGGCCACAAGTCCCACCACACTATCGGTGGTTCTTGCCGTGCAGCTTGGGAAAGGCACAATGCTCTCCAGCCCCACCGCGACCGCCCATATGAGTCATGTTTGTAAAATCCTTACCTAATAAACAATTTAGGACAGTCAAAACAAACAAACGAAAAGAACAACAAACAAAGCCCGAAGTAAGCAGAAGGAAGGGGATAATAAAGAACAGAGCAAAAATAAATGAAATGGAGTCTAAAAAAAAATGATATGAAAGATGAATGAATCCAAGAGCTGGTTCTTTTCCTTTTTAAAGATTTTATTTATTTATTCTTAGAGAGGGCGGAAGAGAGAAAGAGAGGGAGAGAAACATCAATGTGTGGTTGCCTCTCATGTGCCCGCCACTGGAGACCTGGCCCACAACCCAGGAATGTGCCCCAACCAGGAATCAAACCAGCGACCCCTTGCTCCCCAGGCACTCAGGCCACTGAGCCACACCAGCCAGGGCCGAGAACTGGTTCTTTGAAAAGATAAACAAGACTGACAAACATTAAACCAAGCTCATCAAGAAAAAGAGAGAAAGAACCCAAATAAATAAAATCAGATATGAAAGAGGAGAAATAACAACTGACACCAAAGAAATGCAAAGGGTTGTAAGAAAATATTATGAACAATTATATGCCAACAAACTGGACAACCTGGACAAAATGGCTAAATTCCTAGAAACATACGATCTTTCAAAATAAATCAGGAAGAATCAGGGAATCTGAATAGATGGATTTTACCTAATGAAACTGAAACGGTAATCAAAAGACTCCTAATAAACAAATGCCCTGGACCAGATGGCTTCACAGGGGAATTTTACTGAACATTCCGAGAACTAACATCTCTCTTTCTCAAACTATTTCATAAACTTCAAGAGGAGGGAAGACTCCCAAACTCATTTTACGAGACCAGCACTATCCTAATTCCAAAATCAGATAAAGACACTACAAAGAAAGAAAATTATAGACCAATGTCCCTGATGAACATAGATGCTAAAATCCTCAACAAAATATTAGCAAACCAAATACAGCAATACATCAAAAAGATCATACACCATGGTCAAGTGGGATTTATTCCGGGAATGCAAGTTTGGTACAACATTCACAAATCAATAAATGTGATTCACCACGTTAAAAAAAAAAAAAGCATAAAAACCACGTGATCATATTAATAGATGCAGACAAAGCTTTTGATAAAATCCAGCACCTATTTATGATCAAAACTCTCAGCAAAGTGGGAATAGAGGGAACATACCTAAACATAGTAAAGGCCATATATGACGAACCCACTACCAGCACCATACCCAATGGGCAGGAACTACAAGTGTTCCCCTTAAGATCGGAAATAGGACAGGGATGTCCGCTTTCACCTCTCTTATTCAACATAGTACTAGAAGTCCTAGCCACAGCAATCAGACAAGAAGAAGAAATAAAATACACCCAAATTGGAAATGAAGAAGTAAAACTGTCTTTATTTGCAGATGACGTGATACTGTACATAGAGAACCCCAAAGATTCTACTGAGAAACCACTAGAGCTGATAAATGAATTAAGTAAAGTAGTAAGATACAAAATTAATACCCAGAAATCAGATGCATTTTTATATGCCAATAATGAACTAACAGAAAAGGAAATTAAGGAAACAATCCCACTTACAATTGCTTCAAAAGAATAAAATACATAGGAATAAACCTACCCAAGGATATAAAAGACCTGTACTTGGAAAATTATAAGACGCTGAAGAAAGAAATTGAAGAAGATACAAATAAATGGAAGCACATACCATGTTCATGGGTGGGAGGAATTAACATCATTAAAATGTCCATACTACCCAAAGCAATCTACAGATTCAACACAATTTCTATCACGATTCCGATGACGTATTTCACAGAACTAGAACAAATATTTCAAAAATTTATATGGAATCACAAAAGGCCCCGTATAGCAACAGTGGTCCTGAGAAAGAAGAACAAAGTTGGAGGAATCACACTACTTAATATCAAACTATACTACAGGCCATAATAATCAAAACAGCCTGGTACTGGCATAAAAACTGACACATAGATCAATATTCAAAGAGAATAGAGAGCCCAGAAATAAATCCACACCTTTAGAGTCAATTAATATTTGACAGGGGAAGCAAGCACAAACAATAGGCTAAAAGCAGTTTATTCAATAAATGGTGTTGGGAAAATTGGACAGATATGTGCAGAAAAATGAAACTAAGCCACCTTCTTATACCACACACGGGAATAAATTCAAAATGGACCAGAGACTTAAATGTTAGACTCGAAACCATAAAAATCCTAGAAGAAAACATAGACAGCAAAATCTCAGCTATTGCTCACAGAAACTTTTTATCAGATATGTCTCCCTAGGCAAGGGAAATAAAAGAAAAAAATAAACAAATGGGACTACATCAAACTAAAAAGTTTTTGCGCAACAAAGGAGAACATCAACAAAGTAAAGGGGTAACACACAGAATGGGAGAACATGTTTGCCAATACATCTGATATGGGGTTAATATCCAAAATTTATAAAGTACTTACAAACTCAACACCAAAAAACAAACCGATTTAAAAATGGGCAAAGGACCTGAATAGACACTTCTCCAAAGACAGCAAACAGATGGGCAATAGACATGAAAAGATGTTCAACATCACTAATCATCAGGGAAATGCAAACTAAAACCACCGTGAGATACCATCTCACACCTGTCAGAATGGCCGTCATCAATAAATCAAGAAACAACAAGTGCTAGTGAGGATGTGGAGAAAGGGGGACCTTTTTCACTGTTGGCAGGAATGCAGGCTGGTGCAGCCCCTGTGGAAAGCAGTGTGGAGGTACCTCAAAAAATTAAAAATGGATCGGCCTTTTGACCCAGTGATCCCACTTCAGGGAATATATCTGAAAGAACTCAAAACAATAATTTGAAAGAACATAAGCACCCTTATGTTCACTGCAACATTATTTACAATCACCAAGATATGGGAGCAGCCCAAGTGTCCACCAATAGGTGAGTGCATAAAACAACCATGGGGCATTTACATGATGGAATTCTACTTGGCCACAAAAAAGATGAAAATTTTACCATTTGCAACGGTATGAACGGACCTGGAGAACATTATGCTAAGTGAAACAAGCCAGTCAGAGAAAGACAAATATCATATGATTTCACTCATATGTGGAATCTAATGAGCAAATTGAACTAACAAGCCAAGCAGAGACAGACACATAGATGGAGAGCAGATGACAGCTAGTGTCGGGCGGGGGGGGTTTGGGGGTGGAGGGGTTGAGCAAAAAGGAAAAAGTACTCATGGTCAATAGAGTGGTGATTGCTGGGGGGGGGGCAGGTATAAGGGGGCTAAATGGTAATGGAAAAAAATACAATAAAGATTAAAACTTTTTAAAGTCTAAGTTAAATAGAAAACATTGACTATAAAGGGAAGTCACTAAAAAAAATTGCTGTCAAATTAGACATAGGCAAGACAACTGTGCCAGATTGAGGGGGCAAAACCATGGAACTCTGGGCAGATTCTACACGAAGGTATCTCCCCAAATGTCTTTAAGCTTCTGCTCCACTTTATATAAACAAAAACTATAAATCATTAGTGATGCAATATGGGTGTAGCTTTGGCAGAAAGACATGCCTAATCAGTAGCCTCATCCATCAAAACACTGGCAAGCCATGCACATTTTTATATAAGTACATAAGTCATAACTAATTCAAGATATGTAAGATATGTATTTTTGTGATTCTCCTTACTGGCTATGTTTGAACCAATTTCAATCACACCAAATAAGAAGGATTCTACAATTTCATTATCATACAGTCATCATTATTATAATCAAATGGATGAAATAGATACTACTGGTATGTCCATTGTGCAACTGAAAATACGGGCTCAAGAGACTTGCCCAGGGTCACTTAGCAAGTAAGGAGCGACTTGCCCAGGAGCACATAGTAGCTAATGGGTGGGTGTTTGAGCCCAAGTCTGTCTGTCTGTTGCCAAAGCCCATATCTTATGCTGTTTATCAACGACCCATTGGGGTGGACAGCTCACCTCCCAGACCACAGCCCAGACCCCCAGAGGTTAATCAGTCTTTGAACCCTAACCCTTGCCCACCTTCATCCTCCTAGCTTCTCACCTTAGGGCCAGGACGTCCTGGGTAACCTGGGAGACCTGGCACCCCAAGTTTTCCCTGCAGAGAGATTATGGAACAAAGGTCAGAAATTGCAACCCGGAGGTCAGAGGGGAAAGGGCAGGATGGTTGGAGGATGGTGGAAAGAGCAGCAGGGTGAGATTCAGGCAAACATGGCTTCAGGTCCTGGCTCCTGCCTGGTAGGGGCCTGACCTTGGGCAGTGCATTCAACCATTCCAAAAATCTCAGGTTCCTTGTCTGGAAAACGAGGATTAAAATGCCCATCGCACATGGTTGTTATGGGAATAAAAATCAGATAATGTGCATGGGATTGCTCTGTAATGCTGAGCTGAGGAATTAAAGGAGATCATAAGGAGGGCAGCGGTCTCCCGAGGTTGGAGCAAAGAGGGCAGAGGGCAGAAAGCTAAAGGCCAGGGGACACTGTAACCACAGCAGAAGCTGGAGAGGAGACTGGAGCGGGTGAATAAGACCCACTCACCTTCTCCCCAGCTGAGCCTGGGGGCCCCTCCTCCCCAGGCAGCCCCTCTTGTCCTTTCAGCCCTTCAGGACCATCCTCTCCCCTGGGACCTGGGGGTCCAGGTTGTCCCTGGAATCAAAAGGAGAGCCCCTGATATCAATCCCTTGGCCACTGTCACTATCTCCAGCCCCCTGTCTTAGCCCCAACTCACCCTCTCCCTGTCTTCCCCAAGTGCCCCGAATCCACAAGACCCATTATCTGGAGATCATCTTACCCAGTCGCCTTTAAGCCCTGCATCACCCTTGAAGCCTGGGAAGCCATCCTCTCCCTGGATGGGAGAGAGTACAGAGGTCAGAGGTCAGGGTTTCAGGGGAGGGGCACAAGCAGAGCCCCATCCTTATGGCTCCCCCCACCAAGGAATCCCCTCCCTTCTCACCTGCTCGCCTTTCTCCCCCTGAAGGCCTCGGTTACCGGAGGTACCCTGAAAAATAAAAATGCTCCCAGGTCCCTCCCCTGCTTATGAAGGGCCCCAAACTCAGTCCCCTGCCCCCAAACAGCCAGGACAGTCCCAAGAGGATGCTGGACTGGAAGGGGGTAGGGGCAGCCTCAGAGGGAATGACCTTCCCCAAAGCCCGCTAGCGTGGCGAGCAAGAAGCTGCCTCTCTCCTGCCCCCTCTCCTTGGCAGCTTTCCAAGGTCATCTGTGTGGGGATGTGCAGGGAAGCCCAAATTTCCAAGTCATTAATTCCCATCTCCTGGGAACACTGTGTCCACATTTCCTTCTGGCCGGGGAAGGAGGATGAACATTCCAGGCCCCAGCCTCACTCTAAAGCGAAGGAATGTTCCCCATTGTACTGGCTACAGCGTGACTCTGTGCCTGGTCACAAGGCACGTCTGTGCTTGGCTACAATGAGCTTGCTCAGTGCAAGCCCAGATGCTGCTCACACCAGGCCCTGGGCTCCGGCCCCAAGGAAAGCAGCTCTTGGCCACAGTTTAAGTGAGCTCAGAGACTACAGTGAGTTACACTAGGATACTGTCTAACTATGTGTTTTGACAATAGCGGGACTGTCTCCACCGCAGGGAGACGCACTGTAATTGAGCCCAGTGACTACAAAGAAATTGCACTCGGGTACAATCTACTACGTGTTTTGATAGTAGCATGACCTCCAGGCACAGGGCAATTCATTTGACCGCAAGGCAACTGCACTTGATTGGCAACGACTGTCCTCTGGTCTTGGCTACAGTGTAACTAGACTCAGTGATAAGAACTGTTTAGACTCTGTGTAACTAGGCCTGATTACAATGTAACTCTGAGCTTAGCCACGCACGTGACTCTGGCGCTGCCATAATACAGCCTCCTCCCTGGTGATAGTGTAACTAAGCTTGTGTACAATGCAAAACTGCGAAGGGCTGACTCTTGGCTACCACCAAACTGTTCTTAGACCACACGTAACAGGACCTGCCCTTGGCTACAATGTAACTAGACTTAGCTACCAAATAGATGTGAATTCTGTCGTCCCTGCCCTTCATCAACAGCGCACGGCTATTTAGCCACAGTGCGGCTCTGGGCTTGCCTCCATCGCTGTTGCGCTTGCAGATCACATGACTCTGGGCTTGAGCTTTAAAGCAACCCTCTGCTTGACTACAATGTGCTGACCTGGACTTGGACGTGGCATACGTACTTACGGTGAAATGGGCTCAGCTTCAAATGCACTCAGCTGTTCTCAACTACAAGGGGGCAGCTACGCTGTAATGCTGTCCTTTGGCCGTTCACCTCCAAGGTAACACACATACTTCTTTGTGTTGCCGCTCAGACCCGAACCCCACTCCCAGAACACTGGCAGACGGGTTTCTCTCGCCACACATGGAGGTATTTCTGATGGAGCGGATTCCCCAAAGCCAACGCTAATGAATCACCTCTACCTGCAGGTCCCGAGTATCACCTACCTTCACACCCCGAGGTCCAGGATATCCCCGAGGGCCTGCTGACCCCGGTGGGCCCTGAGAAGAAGATAAGATTAGTGCCATCCTGTCCTCCCCCCTTCCTTCTTCTCAGTGTCCTCATCTCTCTCATTAGCCCCTGACTCCTGGCCGTGCCTACTACCTCTTGTCCCCAACCCGGTCTCTCTCCAGTTCATTTACCTGGGCTCCTTTCTCTCCTGTGGGGCCCTCATGGCCTGGATGACCCTTGGGAAAAAAAAAATAGTCTAAATTGTCAGAGACCTACATTTACCACCCAAATTCCCAAGCCTCCCCTTTCTTCTTCCTCCTTCTCGCAGCAACCAGTTCTCACCGGAGGGCCATCGGATCCTGTGAGACCTGGAATTCCTGGGTGTCCAGGGAGACCCTGGAAGACAATGAACAGCAGGAAGAGACAGAGGGTCTCAGAGCCTAGTGTCCCACCAGGAACAGTCCTACGCAGATATGCAGCTACATCGAGGTTCCAGAACAGGCAGATCCCCTGGGTCAGGAAATCCCCAGCTCTGCCCAGACTTGCTCTGTGTCCTTGGCTAAGCCCCCTCCCCTCCGGGGCCTCCTAAGTCCTCTGCCTCTGGGAGGGCTGAGATAAGGGATGGAAAAGAGTTGCGAGACATGTTGAAGTAGGGGGCTCCCTAAGCACACCTCTTTCTTTAGAAGTACCTCCCACCCACAGCTTCACCTGAAGAAGGCAGGCCTTGGTAAGCATGAGGCGACCCCCTATGTCCTGCAAACAGTTAAGAGGTTACTCCCTATGTTCTGAAAACAGAGGCCGGTAACTTGGCCCAGCTAAGCCCATCAGATTCTCTCCTGATAGAAACTAGGATCAGAGGAACTGGGGTAAAGAAACTATAAGGTCATGAGGACCTGTGGGCTGAAATGGTAACAAAGGAGCTCGGGATCGTGTGGGAATGAAAGTTAGGGCAAAGACACGCGCACTGTGCTTAGAAAGAAGCCTGCCTGTCGGGGAGACAGAAACAGGAGCAGAGGAAGAAAGCAGAACCACGGGACCCCAGAGAGAGGGCTTTCCTGACCCAGGAGTCTCAGTAATATTTTCTATAACCGGCTTCTGAGGGTTCCCCTGTATCCCAGCAGTACCCCCTTATGTGATCTAGCTGTGGTGGCTTTCAATTTCTCGCAACCTACCCTTACCGGACAATGACACTTTGTTTAGGGAATGTTGCAGTTTATCATTATCCTGGGCTAACAAAAGGGGCCCTAACGAGAAGCTTTTCCTGCAGACAAAATTGAAACAAGACGTGGTTGGGGGAAGGGGGGCAGATAGAGCTGTCACTCACCTTCTCCCCGGGAATGCCAATGGGTCCCTGGGGGCCAGGGATTCCCTGGGGACATAAAAAAAAGAGGGCAAAGGAAGGCATGAGAAAGGGGCGGTGGGTGCTGCATTTGGGGGGCTGAGGGTGGCCTGCGACCTCAGCCGCCCATCACCACCCACGTTACCGGGAAAGATAGCTCAAACCTGGGACCCGGGATTTCCCTGCTGTCCTGGCGGACCTGGTTCTCCTGGAGGACCCTGGAGAAAAAGTGGGGGTTTCATGAAGCTGAGAGGGATCATGGTGTTGAGGGGTCGGTGAAGCTGACATGGGGGCAGGTCACGGGAGTAGACAAGGGTGCGGACGGTCACGGGGTCAGAGTGTCAGAAAACATCAGGGTCAGAAGGTGGAGCACATACCACGTTTCCCTTGGCACCCGGCGCACCATTGATTCCAACCGCACCCTGGGGGAGGAGAAGCTGTGAGGCCAGGGCAGACACCCACGCGGGGGCCTGCGCCGGAGACTCTGCTGGGCGCAGGCAGAAAGGTGGGTGCGCAGAGAAGCAGGCAGGCAGCAGCAGAGGACAAGCAGAGGAAGGTGAGGGGACAGGCACGGACGCGGAGAGACAGCGACATTCTCACCGGGCTTCCCAGTGGGCCAGGGGAGCCTCTAGGGCCTATTAGTCCTCGGGGACCCTGTAAGGAAGGAGGGACATTATTCCCTCCTCACTGCTCTGATGCCCCGTGAGTCCTGGCTTCCGTCCCCGCACCAGGCAAGGAAGGGATCCAGGGGTTCTTGATACTCACCGGCTCCCCCGCCTGGCCAGTGGGCCCCGGGGGTCCCTCTGCTCCCTGTGGGAAAGCATCATCATTTGGGGAGGGGGGAGGTAGGACCCTTGGAGAACCACCTTTCCTCATCTGGGCAGCCCTTTCCAGGGGATCCCAGAGTTGGGGCATGTGTCGGGATCCAGCTGACTGAGCACATGTGACTCGATTCAGGCCCCTGACCCCAAACCTGGACCTGCCATCCTAAGTCTCACCTCCTAACTCAGCACCAGCCCTCAGTTCTCCATGTCTTTCTGAGCCTCACTGGGGCCTCCTGGGCCTCCAATGGAGACCCTCACTCCTCGTCTTGTCCCCCAAATACTCTACTCCTCTCTGACTCTCATTCTGGCTTTCTAGTCCAAGCCATCTCCTAACTCACTTCCGAACTTACCTTCTCACCATCTTCTCCTGGAGGACCAGGCTGCCCCATATGGCCAAAGTCACCCTGGGGTGGGGAGCAGAAGGGAGGTGAGTGTAGAAAGGTGGGGGTGGAGACCAGCCTCCCAGGAAGGGAGATGGGACCTGAAGGGTGAGGACCCAGACCCAGGCATGGAGGCTCTGATCCCGGGGGGCAGAGGGGTTCGTGGATATTGGGACGGGGCTTGGGCATGAGAAAGGGACCTCACGCACTCACCCTTTGGCCCTTCTCACCAGGCAGCCCTGGGAGGCCATCAAAGCCCCTGTCACCCTGCACAAAGAGGCACTGGCTGAGACTTAATCCTTGACCTGACATTTCCTCAAGTTCCAGCCCTGACACCATCACCTACCTTAGGTCCTGTGTCTCCTGGGAGGCCCCGAGCCCCATCTGCTCCAGAGCGGCCCTATGGGGGAGGGAGTATCATCAAGGTACCTACTGCCATTCGTTGAACACCGTCCTCATGCAGGGTCCTGTGCTGGGAGCTTCCGTGTGTATTAATTCAACCTTCCACATGTGCCTCAAACCTATCCGTTACTCTTTCTAACCACTGCTCCTCCTCTAGTCCAAGCCCCCATCATCACAAAAATTAAGAACCCTCCTCTTCCATCTCCATTAATTGCCATGCTGTGTTTCTCGAGGCACACGAAGCTCTCCGGAATGGCCTTGTTCACTTCCCCCGACGTGCCAGGCTTCTCCGTTTGCACATGCTGTTCCTCCCACTGGAATGCCCTTCCTCTCCTGTTCAGCTAGCTCTACCTCAGATCTCAGCTCAAGCCTTGCTTCCTCTGACAAGTCCTCCCTGACTCTGTGACCTGGCCGGGCTCTTTTGTCCCACACTCAGTGGGGCCACCGCTCTGGGTCCTCTGCTCTTATCTCACCAATGACACTGGCAGACCCTGGGAGCACAGAGCTGCGGTTCCTGCTGCATATCTAACAATGGATAAGAGCTGACCCGAGAACCTAGGAGTCACTCACCATCTTGCCCTGTCGGCCAGGGGGCCCAGTGGGTCCCTGAAGGCCTCGGGGACCCTAGAAGAGAAAGATAAGGGAATACAAAGAGGAATAAGAAGGAGGAAGGACTTATTTTACATCATTCCCTAGGAAGGGCAGTAATTACAAGAGTATCCCCAGCCCCTTTGTCATCTTCGCCAACTAGCACTTCATCCTGTGGCCCTAGGGGAAGACCCTTCCCAGGCAACCCTGTCCCTACCCCCACCAATCTCACCTGTGGCCCCATCTCTCCCATCTCTCCTTTCAGACCTGGATACCCAGGGAGACCCTTGGAAAAAGAGATGGGGCCATGTGATTAGAGTAGGTTCCCCCTCTCTGCTGCTGTATCTCCCTCCTCCGTGCAGCCCCTTTACTCACCACGGGGCCTGGGCGCCCAGTGAGCCCTACCGGGCCAGGGGGACCTTTCATAGAGAGCTGGAAAGACAGGGGACAGCAGAGCCTCAGGTCTCCCACACACTCCAACATCCCCGCCCGCCAGGGAGGGCTGCGGGAGCTAACGTCTACCCGTCTCCTGACGAGCCCTTCATTATTCCCCATCTCTGGCATTTTGTCAATGTCCTCCCATTACCCGCCCCGCCTCGGTCCCCTGATTGTCCCACACACACCTGAGCCTGTTGCAGAATTGCCTGGGCCTGGGCTTGCTGGAAGGAGACTGGGGGTCCTTTGAGGGAGCCGCTCGCGTACTGGAACTGGCAGGTAACTGGTAGTGAGGGGGGCCCCAAGAGAGGCTCCACCCCCCAAGGCTGTGCCTCCCTTTCTCCTTCTTACCGGCATCATGATCACAGTTCCCGGTAGGCCCCGGACTCCGTCAATGCCAGGGATGCCCGGGAGGCCAGCAGGGCCCTGAAAGGAGGGAGAGATGCAGAGAGGCAGAAAGGGACGGAGAGGGACAGAGGCGAGAGATGGAGACGGAGGAGGAGCGGGTGGAGCAGAGCAATGGGGAGGGGGAGGCAGGGAGAGAGAGAGTCGGCAAGACAGAGACAGAGAGAGGGAGGGAGGGAGGGAAGGAGGGAGGGTCAGAAAAAGCGGCAGAGACCAAGCACAGAGAGAGACAGACAAACAGAAGAGAGATAAAGAAACAGAAAGAGAGATAAGGAGAAAAACAGAGATCAAAGACAGAGGCAGAGACAGACACAGGGAGAAAGGCAGGAGCCAGGCCCCCAGGGACAGAAGGCGAGCCAGAGCCAGGGTGACAGTTCACAGATGGGGAGAGAGAGGGGCAGGAGGGGATGGCCCTGGCTCCAGGCTGGCGCCCCCAGTCCCGGCTCCTGAGACCCATGTTCGGACATCCAGGCTGCCAGCCTCAGCTCCACAGCCTGACACACCTCCTTCCCCAAGATGGGTATCCCCTGGGGGAGCCTCTTACCGGTGGGCCGGGGTCCCCAGGGAATCCTGGGGGTCCAGGAGGGCCTGAGGGGCCGACCACCCCCTGTTGAGGACAGAGGAATAGATGTCATGAGAAACGCAAAATGTGAACCAGGCTGACTTCTGACCCCCCACTGACCCTGACCCGGTGCTGACCTCCCCACCCCTCTACTAACACTCTACTAACTCACATCCATCCCCCTTACACCCTAATCTCTATTTTGACGTCCTTTGAGTTTCAAATATCCAAGAGTCTTCGAAAGACCTGGCAATAGTACATCCCAAATCCTCACCCCAAGGTCTCAAACATCCCAACCGGAAGAAAAAGAGAAGACAGGAAGAGGGAAATGCAGCCATGACTCACTTGGGGTCCTGGGGCTCCTGGAGGCCCTTCGAACTGCTGTCCCTGAAGGAGAAATGAGTGTGACTCCCATGCTAGCCCAGATTCCATCACTTTGTCCCAGCCCCAGGCCCCTCACCTCTTCGATCACTGCAGGTTCTCCTTTTGCTCCCTTTTCTCCAGCGTCCTGGGACAGGGGGTGGAGAGAAAGGAGACGTGAGCCCTGGAGCTGAGACAAAGGACTCCCAGCTAACCAACCTCACACTCAACACACACATGCATGTGTGTGTGCGTGCACACAGAGTCCATCCTCTGAACTGCCTCTGCTGTCCTTTCTTCAACCAGTATGTTCTGAGCAGCTCAGCCTCCAGCTGCTAGCTGGCCATGCTGTGTCAGGGTGAAGGGTGCGAGCCCTAGAGCCTGTTGTGAGGTCCTAATCCTGGAGCTGTCTCTCACTAGCCAAGAGAGGGCCAGCAACTTATTCAACTTCTATGGCATCCCCTGCAAAGTCGGTAGGTGAATGACGGCTGTATATATCCCATGAAAATATGAATAAGTTAAAACAATGTTTGGCACATTACAGGTACTCGGGCTATGTTAATTAGAATTTCTCACCTCCACTCCATCCAGCACCGAGGCTAGAACCTGGGCCCCCTTCTCCGTCTGCATTATTTTCCTAAGCAATTTCGTCTAATTCCTTTGCTTAAAATAGCATCTCTCTGTTGATCAGTCCTAAGTCTTTATCTCCAGCCTAGAGCATGTCTCTTGAATTCCAGAATCTTCTAACCAACCACCCACTTAACATCTCCATGTGGATGCCAACAGGAGTTGCCAATTTATCACATCCAAAATGAGATCCTTGGCACTTTCCACCCACTCCCCCCTCAGGCTTCCCCATCTCAGTCAACGGTCCCATTAGGGATCTACCCAGCCACCCTTACATCTTTCTCCACCTCCGGCAGTGAGACCAAAATGGAGCGTGGCCCGAATCTGTCCACTTGTTTCTATTCCCACTGAACTCCTCCAGGTCACCACCCTCTGCCGCTGAGACTACTCGTTTCCCTGCTGCCCCTCTGGCTCCCCCTGTGGTCCACAGGCTGTTCAGCAACCAGAAGGAGCCGTCGAAACCCAGACTCAGATTACGCTCCATCTCCAGCGGTTTCTCATCGTGCTTAGACGGGACATTGAATGAATCGCGCCACCCAGAGAGCCATCTATTAGCACAATGCCTGTCATAGTGCAGCGTCTGTCGACAAATATTTGTCAACGGCATTGGGGTGGCGGGAAGGCCTTCTAGGCATGATAAAAAGAAGGCAAGAGAGAGAAAGTGACCATGTGTAGCTCCCCCTGTGCCTAACCCACCCACCCAGACTCACAGGAAAGATGTGGAACTGAGCTTGTGATGACTGTTCTGCTGCCCGGAAGTCAGGGCCCATGGTGGGGACACCTCCTTCCTCATCTTCTCTGGTTAACTCAGTCGCCGGGATCCCCAGTTCTGTTCCACTGTCAGGGTCCAGCCCTTCCTGAGGACATTAGGACAGACCAGGGTTTGCCCCTGACTTCCTCATCATCTGCCATCACCACTGCCCAGGGACCTTCCCCTCCAGCCCCCTTCACTTCCCACTGACCTCTAGGATGGTGAAGTTGCGGCCAATGGTCACAGTGGTGGTGATGACCAAGGGTGTGGGAGTTGGAAGAAGAGTTGGAGCTGGTGTCTCTGTCTTGGGGATGTCAGTGGAGGTCTGGAGAAGGGACAAGAGAGTAATCAGGTTTAAGTTCAGGTCAGTTAAGGCAAAAGGGGAGCAAAGGAGAAGATAGGCCCTGCCCCACCCACCCACCCGTCCCCAGCATTCAGTCTGGGGAAGGGGACCTAGGAGGATTCCCAGAAAACATAAGAGGAGTGTGGGGTAGGGGGCTGGCCCCCAGAGGCAAAGGAGTACGGGCTGGACCAGGACAGCCAGCAGGGGGAGCCCTCATGCGTGGAGGAGGAGGAGGGCTGAGCCAGGTCTGGGAAGCCTGGAAGGACAGTCCTGGGCTGGCTCCAGAGCCCAAAGGTCAGGTTCAAGGTCCAGCACCCAGGGCCAGACTCCCGGAAGCCTTTCCTACATGTCCTCCCACCAGGCAGGTTCAGCAGTCAGCCAGCCAGGCCACAGCGAGGGAGGGCGTGGCAGCTTCTGCTGGCCTGGGCAGCTGCAGAGGAACTGGGTCAAGGGCACAGAGATGACCGGGGGGGCCCAGGTGAGGGACTGGGGCTGAGGAAGGGGCTGGGGAGGGGCAGGCTACTCATGGTATCCCCGCTTTGGGTCTAAAGCAATAACTTCTTTCTCCCTGCTGATACTAAGAGCAGATGTAGGACAACCAGTAACCCTACCCTAAATAAGGACCCCAGCCAATGGCCTTCACCAAAGATCACCAAGGACCCCTGTCCAGTGGTCCACCAACTAATGACCCCCATCAATGACCCCTGATTGATAATCCCCGCTAAGACACCTAACCAATGATCTCCAACAAATAACCTACATCATTGGCCCCCCATGGGCTAGTCCTATAACCAGTGACCCCTTAGTGCCCCATCTCAATTAATGACCCCATCAATGGCTACAACCAGTCACTCTTCCATTCAGTGACCTCCTAAATTAATAACCCCAAGCAGCGACACCGCCATGATAAGCACTAACTAGTGACCCCCCAATTAATAAGCCCCACCAGTGATCCCTGATCAATTATTTCCCAGCCAGTGATTCTCCAACAATTAATACTCATAAGTGAGCCCAACTGGTGCTTCCCAAGCAATGACCCCAAACACTGAACAGCGATTCCACTAACCAGTGACCCATCCATGGGTTCCCAAAGAATAACCCACTGGGGACTCCCAAACTAATTATTTCACCCACGACCCCCTGAAACTCACTCCTCCAACTAAGTGCCTTCCAATCAGTAATCCCCCGTGGATGACCTCCTCGAGTAATGACCCCTAGCAGTGACTCCACACCCATTACCCCTAGACTAGTGATACTCCATACCAACAGGGGCCTCCATCAGTGTCCTCCAACAGTGACACTCCCCTAACATTGAACTCAAGTAATACCTCTCTCCCTATAGCGACCCTCACAACCAACAATCTCTATCAGGGAGGTCAAATAGTGCCCCCAAGTTCAATTAATGACCCCCCAATAAATAACCCTCACCAATGGCCCCAAGCAGTCACCCCCAAGCAATGGCACACTAAGAAACCCATCATTCATCCCAGTTGCCCTTAAACAGTACCGTCATCCCGATCCCTCTAATAATGAGATACTCATCTGGGTGTGCCCCCTCCATCCAGGCCCCCAGAACTCAGGGGCAGAGATGGAAGAGCTCATAAGACAGGACCAGGCCCCCTCCCCACCCCCCAGTCATCGGTCAGCTCAAAGAAACCCAAAGTCAGGGGTTGGACACTAGAAGCAGAGTCTCTCAATGAGGTGCCAGTCATGAGTGGGAATCAGAGACAAGTCGGGAGGTCAAAGATCAGAGGTGAGAGGTCACGGCTCCCTTACCTGGTTCTCCAAGGAGCCAAAAGACGGAGCCAGGGTCAAGGTCTCCTTGTTCTTCTTCTTCCTGCCCTTCCCTTTGCGACCTCGGCCTTTTTTCTTCCCCTTTCCCTTCCTTTTCCGTTGAGGGGGAGGGGTTTCTGGATCGCCCTGGGGGACCTGGGAAGATGCCCCCAGTCAGGCCCAGAGGCCCTACGTCGAGGCCTCATCGCTCAGGTCACCTGGGACCAAGTTGGCACACGGCCTATGGGTCCTGCATTTTCAAGCCAAAGTTCACTCAGCCTTATGACCCTGTGTCAAGGTCAGTTATCTGATTGGAGCTAAGGGTCACCCAGTTATGAACCTGAGGTCAAGGCCACTCATGCCTAGGATCTGTCTGAGGGTTGGAGTCACTCAGGCCCACGGACGGGGCTCAGAGTTCACTCATTCCTGAGACCTGGAGCCAGCGATGACTCAGCCTGTGACCCCGGGACAAGCCTCTCACTCACCCTGGTGGCTGCTGGGTCCAGGTGGTCACAGCCAGGAAGGTACTGCTCACAGGCCTGGAGGGCAGCCTGAGGGTCTGGGCTGATCAGCAGCTCCTGAAGGTCTCCCTGGGGAAAGCGTGGGAAACGGGGAAGGGGTCCACCGGCTGACTCTGACCCCCATTCCCAGCACAGAGACCTGGTGCTTCTCTGCCCAGAGAACCCTAAGTATAAGGAGGGGGTGGCCCCACCACAGCCCCAGTGACCCCTCTGCCCCTGAAAACCTAGAGGAGAAAGATTCTATCAGAGCGGGTCAGAGCAGCCCTGGCTGGTGTGGCTCAGTGGATTGAGTGCCAGCCTGTGAACCAAAGGATCGCTGGTTCGATTCCCAGTTAGGGCACATGCCTGGTTGCAGGCTAGGTCCCTGGTGGAGGGTGCACAAGAAGCAACCACACATTGATGTTTCTCTCCTTCTCTCTCTCTCTCTCTCCCTTCCCCTCTCTCTCTAAAAATAAATAAATAAATAAAATCTTTTTTTTAAAAAAAGAAAGTGTCACAGCAAATCACAACCACAAAACACATCCCCCAACATCCATGGCATCAGAGGCTCTCAGATACATGGTGATACCTACTATGTGCCAGGTGCCCTTCAAGGTACAGGGGGACAACAAAATGGATGAGGCCACTGGCCTCCTGGAGGTGGCACACCTCACAGTCACACAGAGCAAGTCATCAGCTGCAGCCACCACACGAAAACAGACCTGTCACACGGCCAACAATGCTGTGCCCTGCCAGCACCCCACATCGTAACCACTTGGCACCCAATCACACACCACCACAATAACAAGTCCATCACCCATCCCAACCTTATCCTCCCACCACAAGCCAAATACATGTCATCGCAAATCACCCTTTTGTGGCTCTGGAGTCTCACAGTTCCACACCACAAAGATGTACAATGATGCATGGGGCCCCCTTCTCCCAGCTCCCTGGCGGCAAGTAGAAGTTGGACATCCCCCTTCTCCCGTCTCTTCTCCAGAGGCCAGCCTGTGGGTAAAACTTCCACCCACCCTCTGCCACCGTTTCCCTTATCGCTGAACCCCTACCTCGAAACTCTCCTCCCCGAGATCCTGGGTCCCCAGCACAATGAGTCCACCTGTGCTGATGAATCGAGGCCCCTGGCCCAACACAGGGGGCTGAGGTTCACAGTCAGCCACCAGGGTCACCATGCTGCCATCCACACTGACTGCCACACGGTGCCACCTACAGGGAGAAGTCTCAATGAGGGGTGCTTCTCACCCCACGACTCTTTGGACTCTCACCCTCCCTTACTCACCTGCCATCCGTGAGGGTGACCTGTTGGGGGAGGGGCCTAAAGGGGCCACCTAGGAGGCCCAGTGCTGGCCCCAGTGCCACGCCCAATTGCCGGGCACCACCCTCATCATAAACGGATAGAAGGACAGACTGGTTGACTGGTTGGGCCCGAAGAGTGATCAGCACGGAGAAGTTCTCCGGGAAGTGTCCATCTGATAGGAGGGTCAGAGGGAAAGGGGCAGCTCAGATGACCTGGCTGTGACCCATGCACCCAGGATGACCTTCAGCCCCTCCCACACGGACCTACCTGGAAAGAGTTCCCACGTGGGGGCACCTATCGTGCTGGCCTTGCCCACCCTGAACGCCCGGTCGCCTTCTGGAGCCCTCTGGGGGCAGAGGCCAGGCACCTCAGGGACCCCAGCCTGGCCCCCCCGCACACCCAGTGCTTTCAGTACATCCACGGGGTCCGCTGCAGAAAGAAGCCAGGGTGCAAGGCAGTTAAAAAAGGCTCAGGACTCCATGTGCGTGGCTCAGGTCTGGGGACTCAGCTCCCCCCGACACCGTGTTTGTGGGTCAGGGAGAGGGAGCAGGTTGAGACCCTCACCCCCCTCACCACCCCACAGCTGTTCTGGCCTCATTAGCCTGTTGACTCCTGTTTTGTTGTGTGTTTTTTTTCCCCTTGGTTTTGGTGAGAGAAAAATACACTGACCTAGTTCTGGGATGAATCAAAGCTTCCTGGCCTGAGCCCCAGAGCCAGACGATCCCCTTCTCCACACTCCCCCACACCAACCCCCTGGGGCCGCTTCCCAGGCCTGCAGCCCCCTGCCAGGGGAAACACGCGTAGACAGCACCCTCCTCCCCTTGCGCATCCTTCCCCATCTCCTCCCTCTGCCTCTTCCTTTGACCACCATGCCCTGCGAGCTGCCCGCTCTGACCGCCACCTCTCCTGGCTGCTTCCTCCTGACTTCCACTTTGGCCGCTGCCACCCATGACCTCCTCCCTGGGACCATTGCCACTTCAGGTCTCCCCTTCTCACCACTCTTTCTCTGGCCATCCCCCCGACCTACTGTGCCTATCCCAGTCTCCCCGATCTGACCTGCCACCTCCCCATTTTATTTCCCTCTTCGGCTTCCTTACGATCACCTCTCTCTGATAACCCCCTGACCTCCTCCCCTGACCCACTCCCTCTCATCCCAGCAGAGGAAGGAACTGGTCTGGCCCAACCAGGTCCCAATCCAAGCGGTCCTACCAGCCCCACCTCATGCAACCCAGGCTGACCAGCACTAAGTGGAACCACATGGCCTGGGCAGGGGTGGGTGGGGGCTGCCCCCGGGCCCAAAGCCCCTGCCTGATCTGCCTTCCTCTCCAACCCCCCTCAGCAGACGTCCCACTGACCCCCTGACCCAGCCTCTTGGCAGGGGCCAGATTCTACTGGATCTGCCCATGACTTCACCCTGGGGGTGGCTCTGCTGACCTCACTATTGGAAGTCAGGGTAGGGGGCCAGGCTTGGGGGGAGGTAGGGGCTTGGATGAGGGACCCCATCCCAGCTCCTGCTGGATCATACTCTTCATTCTCCCGACCCTGTAGAGCCCATTTCAGCCTCACCTCCCCTTTGCCCCCGATCTCCTTCTGCTCTTTCTTCTCTTTCTTTCTTCTCTCCCCAGCCCCACCCTCTCTCTGTCCCACTTTCTGCCTCGGTCTTTCCAGGTCTCTCCCCATGTCCAGCTCTGAATCAGTCTCCCTCTCCCTCTCCCCCACCCCGTCTCTCTGTCTCTTGGTATTTTATTTGTTCTCCCATCTGTGTCTCTCTGAATGTGTCTATCTCGGAGCCTTTCTATCTCTCCGCATCTCTGTGTGAACAGCTCTCTGCATTTCTCTCTCTCTGCATCTGCCCTGCCCCCAGCCCTGCCACTATCACCAGCCCTATCTCTAATTGCCTGTTCTATGGCTGGGTTGTCTTTAAGAGGTATTTGGGTTACAGAGCCCTGGAGCTAAGATCTGAGCTCCCAGGCTCTGCTAACCACAAGGGTCACTCCCTCATGGAATGACCATCCCAGCTGCCCCCCTCCAGGCTGGGACCCTGGGGAGGGCTGAGATCCATGACCCCAGCCAGTGTGGCTCACCCAGGCTCTCCCCTCATCCAGGCTCCAGTCTCTGCAGAGGGGAAAAAAATCTCCCCTCGACCAACTGTTCTTTCACGTTTAAAAAGTCCTTCCCAGCCCTGGTAGCATAGCTCAGTTGGTTATAGCATTGTCCCAAGGTTGTGGGCTCGATTCTCAGTCAGGGCACATACAAGAATCAACCAATGAAGGCAAAAATAAGTGGAACAACAAGTCTCTCTCTCTCTCTCTCTCTCTCTCTCTATCTCTATCTCTATCTCTATCTCTTATCTCTCTCTTCCCCAAATCAATAAATTTTTAAAAAGTCCTTCCCATTATCTGACCCAAGTGTCTTTTGCTTCAATCTTGCAGCCCTTCTTAAATGACCTTTCAAAAACTGACTGCCCTTTCTTTTCATGGCTGGCTTTGTGACAAGGAGACACACAAGAGGCATTGAGTCTTGACTGCAGGGTCAGAGGGTGGGGGTTCATCAAGGACCCAGCCTACCCTCCCCCACACACTCCCCCCTGTGGAGGTCAGGGCCCAGGGAGACATCGGGTAGGTCTAGGATGTGGAGGGAGGCAGGCAGAGACCAGACTGCAGCCTGGCTGGGGTACCCTCAGAGGTGTACTAGAGCACAGGTGTGAGTGAGTGTGCAAGTATGTACATGTGCTACTGTGCACGTGCATGAGATTGTGCGTGTGTGTGACCTCGGGTGAACAAGAGAACGTCTAAGAGTGTGATCTGTGGTATGTCAGTGTGTTTATTTGGCCTCTGACGGAAAGACTGGGTTCAGTTCTTTGACTTGTGGCTTTGTGTCCATGCGAGTTGGGGCCCTGGCAGTGAGGTCACGCAGGTGAATCTGGGACTGTAATAGCTGAGACTCGAGTTGGAGCAATGTGGTAATATGTGAGAGCATGGCCAAGTCACTGAGTGGGTGGCTGGTTGTGAATGTTGGCGGTGTTGTATGAATGCCAGTGGGAGCATATGTGAGAGTTTGAAAGAGTAGGAGGGTGACAAAAGCTGTGACCGTGTGGCGGGTGGCTGGTGGGGCTGCCTGGGCGTGGGCACCGGTGTTTAACATTCCTGGTGTCCCAAGGGCTTGTATTCTGAATAATTGCCTGAGATTAAAAGACTGTGTGGATGTGTGAGCGTGGGAATGGGGCATAGGCCAATCTGGGATTACCCACGTGAGGAGGCACCTCCCTGGACTTCAGAGAACGTGAGAAAGTGGGGTGTATGTGCGTGTTGGGGTTCTGAGCTTACCTTAGGGAGGGATTTCCAAGAGCGCCTGGCCTGGGGTCTCTCAGACCAGGGAAACCCTCTGGACCACCACTCGAGGGGCCATAACCTTCCCAAATACAAACCCCGGGTGCCCGGCACCCAGAACCCTGCGGGGCGGGCTCGGCATCCAGCCAGATGAGCGCAGCTGGGCGTGCGTCAGCGCTGACTCACCCGTCCGGCGGCCCCCCGGGACCCTTGGGGGAGCTCCTGAGAAATTCCTCAGAAAAAACACCCCAGGCTCGCTCAGCTGGGGTGGGGAGCCACTTCCACTCCTGCCCCCGCCCGCCCCGCGCCCCGCCCCACGCCCCGCCCCGCCTCGCCCCTCACCGCGGCCCTCCCGAGGCCCTGTCCATGGTGCTGATCCCAGCTCGGGGGAGCGTGGCGAGGGGGGAGGGGGAAGGAAACTGGGGAGAGCAGGTGGTCGCGCGACTACTGGGAGAAGAGAAGGAAGAGGGAGAGTAGAATAAAGCCATTTGGGGAGACACAAAGTGTGACTCTCCGATTAGCCCTCTCCCATACTCGCCCCACTCACCATCACGTCTTCAGGGGCAATTATTCATGCCCCCAAATCACCACCGCACCCTCCATAGGGTGGGTCACTCAGAAACACACTATCATAAGGCGTAACACACATGTTTATCCTCAAAACCCACCTCCCCACATACACACAGACACACTTGCACTTTCACAACTGACAATCACACACTCACTCCGGGATCAGCCCGTCACCCATATCCGTACAACCATCATCAATTCTCACACTCAAGCACACACACAATTTTACTCCAAATGTCCAGGCACACATCACTACACACACGCACACACACGCCTATAAATTGCATTCATTCCCATGCACCCAACAGTAATACACGGTCACACGTTTCCCCGCCCCACCCCCAGCTGTCACACCCACAAATCGCCCAGAGCCGGACACTCGCACAAGGCAGCCACGCGCAACGCAGACGCTCCCCTCCCCTTTCCTGACTCCACCCCTTCTTTGGGGGCCTCACTGGATCTTACACTCCGAGTCCTGTGTCCTCCCTCCCGACTCACCGGCCTGTGTCCGGGACAGAAGCCGCAAGAGGGCCAGGAGCAGGCAGAGGCCGGTCCGCGGCTGACCTAGGTCCCCGCGGCTCCCCATCCCGGCGGGGCCCACACGCAAAGTAGGGGACCAGCCGGGGCGGCTGCGGGGAGTGGCGACTCCACGGGCTCGGCACACGCACTCGCGGCGGCCAGCTCCACTCGGGGTTGTCAGGAGACTGCTCGAGACCCCGCCCTGGCCTCGCCCTGCGCTCCAGCGCCCGGCCAGGCGGGCCTCTCGGGAAGGGGGTTGGCTGACAGCTGGTGGGGGGAGTTGGGAAAGTTTGTGCTGAGAGCTGATTGGCCAGCTAGGGCGGAGCCGGCGCTGGGCGCTTCTTGCCCCACCCCACCCTGGAGGAGGAGGGTCACTCTTGCCCAGCCTTAGAATTTGGGGTTCCAGGGTTACCCCAAATCTTTCCTCCTAACAGTATCCCTCAAGGAGATCTTAGCTTCATTCAAACTTCAGCCTCCATCCAGGCCCTAGGATCAGGGGTACAGCTCTATTCCAAATTCTTTCCGTGCCATGCCACCGAGGGCCCCTCAGCGGGATCTCAGCCTCACACCAAACTCTTGCCAACCTGCCTGACCCCAATCGCTTAGCCCCACAGAAGAGGTACTGTCTCATCTCAACACCTTCCCTTCAGGTCTCTAAACAAAGGATCCTCTTCCTACCTCAAACCTGCCCCCAGATTCCAAAATGAAGTTCCCAGACTTGCCCCAAACCTTCATCTAACCACCCAAATTCCAGAATTGGATGTCCTGGCCCCATCCCCAACCCTCAACACAGACTCCCAAGCACTGGTCTGATTTCCCCCAAACTCTTAACCTTCAAATAAAGGGCAAAAGAACTCCACCCCTAGCCCTCCTCTCCCCAACTCAGTTCCCCAAATGGATCCCCTAGCCCCAATCCCAAATCCTCACACATATCCCTATGAAATAGGGGAGTCTGGGTCCGCCCCAAAGCAGGGCACTGCCACAGGGAGGAACAGTTCCCTGCCATTTCTGGAGTGAGGCAGAGTCCCCATCATCCTACTTGGACCCCCCAGTGTGAAGAGTCCCCTCCCTCCACCCAGGGGGCCAGGTGGAGCCGTCTGTGCAATTGAACAAGAACAGACATGTGGGATCTGAGAAAGCTTCCACAGGAAGGAGCCCAAGGGCTGTATCCTGGGCCCTGATCGACCCCCTCACCACCAAGCAGGAAAAGCCAGCAGTGCCTCCCTGCCAGCATCTGGCTCCTCAGACAAAGAGTCTCTGTGTCCCTGGAGAGGAGGGGGCGGGGCCCCATCTGGCCTGAGAGGGAGAAGGGGGCTCCCAGAGTGTGGGGAGCAGAGGGAATCTCCCCAAGCTGTTTCTCCTCCCTCCCCAGGGACATCTAGGGCTGAGACCTCTCCAGCTAAAAGATTCTCATAAAGTTTCTTCCCTGCCCTGCCTTTCCGGGAAGATCCTGCTGCATCTAACCCTGCCTTCTGACATTTCTGTGCACATTTAAAAGGACCCTACTGGGACCACACTCTCTGTCACCTTCTCTCCTCCTCTCCCTCCAATCAAAGATTCTTTGCCCAGAACAGAGACAGCAAGAGAATGCCCCCTGCTAATTCCCCAGGCCCCCTGAAACTTCCCCCAGCCCTGAATAATTTACAGTCATAATAAAAAGCCCCCCGTTATTAGTGTAGCACTGAGAAGAAATTTTTGACAGATAAAAGAAAGGGAGTATATTGGGGTTAAGGAACTCCCCCCACCAGCTGCCTATCCTTGGTCAGTTCAGAATTGGGGGCTCGAGGGGGCCCTTCACCCTGCAGGGAATCATTTTTGAGGATGCTCAGGACAACGGGTAGCAGGAGTCAGGTGCTGGCCAGCAGAGGTCACACGTCCAAGGAGGGATCAATATGGCCGATCTTCCCCGGACTGTACTGATCTCAGGCTGCTCGTCAGGAATTGGCCTGGAGCTCGCAGTACAGCTGGCCCGTGACCCCAGGCAGCGCTACCAGGGTAAGGAGCCCAGGGCAGGGCCGAGAGGGGCAGGGGTGGGCACAGCCTCCAGGACCCTCAGCCCCTTTGGCACTCTTTCCGCTAGCCCTTCCCTTCCAGCTGCACTGGTGAGCCTGGGGAGGACCCAGGACAAGCGGAGGCCCCCTCCTCATTTATCGTCTCCTCATCCAATGACTATTACTTGAGCACCTACTGGGTGCCCAGCACTGTTCTAGGTGCTGGAAATACAGCTGTGAACAAAACAGACCCGAATCTCTGCCTTGATTAGAGGTGAAGTGGGGGCGGGGATGTAGGACAGACGGGAAACAGATTTTAAATTTCTATAATATGTCTAGTGCTGATAAGTGCTAACAAGCAAAATAAAGCAAGGGGGATGTGTGGGTGGAGTGGGTGATAGTTTTAGGAGGGCTGGTCAGGGAGGTTTCACTCAGGCATTCCCCAGGACTCCCCTCCCCCACCCCTCCCCAGATTACTGCTCCAAGATAAGCCTCCTAAGTGAATCTGACCTTGGGGGCTCCAGGGGTCCTCTAGGCCTAGGGACTTGGCCTCCTGTAACTCCTGAGTCAATTGCCCCAGTCTGCCCCCAACCCATGGAAACCTCTGACCCAGAGCAGGCTGGAGTCAAAGTGGGCAAAGGGCCATTACTTAAGAGGAGGCTGCAGAGGGAGGGCATTGTCCTAGTTGGCAGAGCTGCTTCTCCCAGCCCTCTATCCTCTGTCTTAGACATGTGCACAGCTTTGAATGTGACGGTCTGAATGCCAGTATGCAGGAAAGTCACGGTGCTCTGTGTCCCTGGGGCGGGCAGATAAGTGTATAAAACTGCTAAAGGATGATGTTTATTGAGTGCTTACAATGTACCAAGCTAAGTGTTTTGCATCTAGTTAAATATTTTATCCCCACATCACCCCTGAGATGGCTGCTATCATTACCCAATCTTAGAAATGAGGGAAATGAGGAACAAATTGCCAAAGGTTTTTGCTCAATGTCACCAAGCTAGAAAGTGGCAGAGCCTGGATTTGAATCCAGGCAGCCTAGCCTCTCGGCCCACAATTGTCACTCTACTGCATGTGGATGCATGTGGCCCCATTCATCTGTGCAGCACCCATGTATCACACAGGCCCACAGGACATACACAAATGCCCCTGAGGAGCACGCATGGGTGATCGTGGGGGCCTTCCTTGGGAGGGCCAGGGAGATACAAACATATACAGGCGTGTGAGTGCAGCACTCTGATAAACCCAGGTTCAAATCTCAGTTCTAATATTAGCTAGGGTTGGGACAGACTGGGAATGTCACATTGCTGGGCCTTAGTTTGTTCATCTCTATGATGGGAATAACTTTATCTACCTGTCTGGTTACCATTGCTAAACAAATCACCCTCAAAATCCATGGTGTAAAACACTACAATCATTTATCTCACAGTTCACAAAGGCCACGAATTCAGAAGGGTTCAGCTGGGTGGTTCTGATCCCGGTCAAAGGTTAGAAGTAGAAGGGAGGAGCCTGGAGCCTGTCAGGGCTTGGACAAGCGTCTTTCCCTTTCAGTAGTCTCAGGGCTTCTCCACGGGGCCTGGCTCTCTGCGCTAGCTTGAGTTTCCTCCCAGCCTGGTGGCCTCAGGACAGCTGGGCTGCCACAGGGTGGCTGAAGGCATGAAGAGTGAGTGTCCCAGCAAACAAGCCAGGAAGAGCAGCGCCTTTTTTGGCCGAATCTCAGAAGCCACGCAACAGCACTTTCACCCTTTTTTATTATGGCTCACGGTCAGCTACAAGATTCAAAGAGCGGGGAAGAGATTTCATGTTTTGCTGGGGGAACAGCAAGGTTCCAGAAGAGCATATGCGATGAAATGGCATTTAGCACCGTTGCCGGCACACAGCAGATGTTCAATAAGTTGGCACTTATGTTGATGATGTAAATGTCTTTCTTATTTGCACGTGCTCATAGCGCATACAGGCCCCAGGGGTATATGCATTTCTTTTCTCAAGGCGATCTGTTTTGTATTTATTTTATTGCCTGACCTACTAGACTGTGAATTCCAGGAAGGCACAGACTTTATCTGATTTTATGCAATAGCTTCAGCACCTAGAATAGGACACGGTATGTGGTAGATGCTCAATAAACATGTGGGGTGGGTGGAGGGATAGACATGTAAAGATATGCACACAGGTGTGCGTTTGTGGGTGTGTGGTGAATGTAGATGTGTAAACCTATGGGTCTCCGTCCTTCTGCGATGGCTCGTGCAAGATCACAGAAGCGTGCCAGTCCATACATGGGGGAAAGGAGACACTGCCTGTCCCAACTGCTCTCTGTCCCCAGTGGTGGCCACCATGAGAGATCTGGGAAAGAAGGGGACACTGGAGGCAGCTGCCGGGGAGGCTCTGGGTCAGACCCTCACTGTGGCCCAGCTGGACGTGTGCAGCGACGAGTCAGTAGCCCAATGTCTCAGCTGCATCCGGGGAGAAGTGGACGTGCTGGGTGAGACTGAGAAGTCCCTGGGGTCACTCGCCCCTCCCTGGCCTAAGCACAGATCCTCATCCCAGCAAGGCTCTCCAGGGTGTGGGCACCAGCTCTCTTGCTTCACCAGCACCCTCTTACCCTGAACAGAAGGGGTAGACTAGTTGGCCAAGAGCCCAAGGTGCCAATCAGTTAATTAGGGATACAAGAAATAAACTGAAACCTGGGGTAGGGGGGATTTAATGAAAGAAAGCTTCTCACATATGGAGAAAATCATATGTGGTTGGGAAAATTATTTCCTGAGTCATTTGGGGAAGGGAGTGCGATGAAGGGAAACTTGTGTTTCCTTAACAGCCTTCTAAGGAGGGTGGTTGTGGCTGTTTTGCTGCAATTTGGGGTCAGAGCTGAATTGCTCATGCCTCAAAGGGGAGGGTGTTCCTGGTAGCCCTTCCCCCCACCCAGGCTGAGGATCCCCTGTAACAAATGTTGAATTACTTATAAATATCGTCAAGGTTCCACATTTGACCACCCAAGATACACTGAACTGACCTGGATTTTGAGCAAGTGGGTGGAGTGATTCAGGGAGTGTCTCTGGAGGAGTTACACTAGAGGAGACTTTAAAGTAACCCTCAGCACCTCCCCCTTAGTGAATAATGCTGGAGTGGGTCTGGTGGGGCCCCTGGAGGGGCTCAGCCTAGCTACCATGCAGAAAGTCTTTGAAACCAACTTTTTCGGAGCTGTTCGACTGGTCAAAGCTGTGCTTCCTGGCATGAAGAGAAGGTAACAGGGCCACATTGTGGTGGTCAGCAGCGTCATGGGGCTGCAGGGTAAGCTCTGGAGGCACACCCCTGGGAATCCTTACAGCGTCTGACCCTCCCCAGCTGGAAGGATGGCAAATAGGTTTTGGTTCATATTCCAAATGAGCCTGTGTTGAGAAGGATTCTGAAGCTAGGAGGGAAAACTTCTTGGATAGATTAACTATGTCTGCCATGGTGCAGGAGTAGGCAGTTGGGGATAGATGCTGCCAATGGCCGGCCATCCACAACCCAGTATCAACCTCACTTCTGAACACCTCCAAAAATCTCTCCCAACCATGCCCCAAAATAAAAATTAAAAAAAAAAAAACAATCAGAACTCCTTCTCCTGAGACTGCTCCTTGACAAACACTCACCACCAGGCCCAGAGATGTCTAGATTTGGGATTCTGAAGTTCCTTGGCAAAGGGAGCAGCAATTGACTAGTGATGTCTTCCATGGGCCTACTATGGGAGCCACCTACTTGCCATCCGTGCTCTTGGGTCTCTCCTCCTTGAACCCCTCTAGATTCCCGTCCTCCTCCTGGACATTTCCTTGGATCTGCCCCCGTCCCCAGCTGTCCCCTAAGGAATCCACTCTATTTACTGTCCTGCCACAGAGAAGGTGCATTTACTTTGCTCATCGCTTTGGCCCCTCAACCCAGCCACATTCACTGTTCAACAGGACTGATAAAGGACCCAGCTAAACAGGGTTTGCCCTCGGAGGCCCTGGGGAGCCCCAGACTCAAGTGGCCCCCAGAAGTTTAGTGGATGAAAGGAAGTAGGTGAGTTTCCCGGGCTGAGGGCAGATGGATCGCTGCTGGGAACGAGTGGTATCTGGCACCCCAAGACAACCTCATCCTGACCCCATGCTTCCGTCACACAATACCATGCACCCAGCATGTCGGCCCGAGATAGCTCCTCATTCCAGTCCTCAAACCCTCTTTGTTCTGTCTCCCAAAGACCCCCTCTCCCTATGGACCCACGAGACCCATCACGCAGACCCCCAAAGGGCCCACCTTCCTCCAATCCTCTCAGGTGTCGTGTTCAATGACATCTATGCAGCCTCCAAGTTTGCCCTGGAAGGATTCTTTGAGAGTCTGGCCGTCCAACTGCTCCAGTTCAACATCTTGTGAGGCGGGCACTGGGTGGGGGTAGGGGGATGGAGACGGTGAGCGGGGAATGGAGGCAGTGGTGGGGCAGACAAGGAAATGGGGGTAATGGAGGAGATGGGGGAGCAGGGAGGAATGAAATAAAGATGGGAGAAATGGGAAATTGAAAAGGGAAGGGGGACAGTAATGAGCAAAAGGGGGTGTGAGTGTGCTGGGGCACCAGACTCGGTACCCCTGCCCCTGCTCCCAGCATCTCCCTGGTGGAGCCGGGCCCGGTGGCCACCGACTTTGAAAGGAAGCTCCTGGAGCAGGTGTCCACGGCCGAATTTCCCGGCACTGACCCCGACACGCTGCACTACTTCCGGGATCTCTACCTCCCAGCTTCCAGGGAGCTCTTTCGTTCTATAGGGCAGAGCCCACAGGACGTGGCCCAGGTGAGTGGGGGCCCAGAGCCCCAAGACATGGCTTAGGCATGTAGGGGGCCCCTCCTGGCCAAGCTCGTCCCAGGTCCTCGGGCTCAGGGCTCTACCCTACAGGTTATTGTCAAAGTCATCAGCATGGCCAGCCCACCCCTGCGGCGACAGACCAACGCCCGCTACTCTGCCCTGACTGCGCTCAAAGCCGCGGACCCCTCGGGCAGCCTGTACCTGCGAACGTCCCGCAGCCTGCTCTTTCGCTGGCCACGCCTCCTCAGCCTTGGCCTCCGAAGCCTGGCCTGTGGCTGCTTGGGCACTCGGGTATGGCCCCGGTGAGCTGCGCCCAGCTCTCCCCGCTGCCCAACGGCCAGGCCTCTTCAGTCCGCACCCAGAGCAGAGGTCATACAGACCATTCATTCATTTATTCATTCGTTCATTCATTCATTCATTCATTCAGCGAATGCTGCCCAACCAGCTCTGTACCTGGGCATCGCTCAGCCCCCAGGCACAGGCCCCTCTGCGGTCAGGACTCGGGTAGAGAGGAGGAAGGGGCATTGTCCATGGACACTGAAGGGTGAGACAGACTGTCTCTTGGGCATGGGAATACAGGAATGACCCAAATGCCTCCATCACCCTCCCCCCACACACACATTCACACATAGAGCTGGGCTGACTAGGGGGTCTCCGGACTTTTCTGGTCACACACACTCCATTAGCAACACATGTCTGTCTGTGCCCACCACAGCAATGTACATATATATTTTTCACAAAATATAGATTTGTAACCACTAACAATAGCTATATTAAATAGTTAATAAAGCTCAATTACTTATGCTAAAAAAAAATTAAAAGCAGTAGGGTCCGCCTCATACCAATTAGAATGACTACTATCAACATCAACAGAAACAGAAAATACAAGTGTTGGCGAGGATACCGAGAAGTTGGAACCCTTGTGCCTTGGTGAGAACGTAAAAGAGCATCACCTCTATGAAAAACATTATGGGAGTTCCTTGAAAAATGAAAGGGAATTATGATGTGACCCAGCAATTCCTTTCTGGATATTATCCAAAAGAATTAAAAACAGAATCTCCAAGAGATATTTGCACACCCATGTTCATAGCAGCATTGTTCACAACAGCAACTTAAGTGTCCATCAGTGGATGATAGATAAACGAAATGTGGCCCATCCACACAATAAAATGTTATTCAAACTTAAAAAGAAAGGAAGTTCTGACACATGCTACACCGTGGACAAACCTTGAGGACATTATATTCAGTGAAATAAACCCATCACAAAAAGACAAATGCTGTGATTTCACTTACATGAAGTCCCTAGAGTAGGCAAGTTTATAGGGATATAAAGTAGATGGTGGGTGCCAGGGGTTGGAGGGAGGGCTGTGGGGAGTGAGAGTTTAATGGGAAAGAATTTCAATTTTGCAAGATGAAGAGTTCTGGAGATAGATGGTGGTGACAGTTACGTGACAATGTGAATGTACTTGACACAGATGCACTGGACATTTAAAAATGTTAAGATGGTAAAGTTTGTGTTATGCATATTTTTACCGCAATTAAAGTTATTTTAAGAGTAACAGGGGTCCCACCTGAGCTCCCAACACACTGTACCCAAGGTTCTTGGCCCTCCTCTGGAGAATCCGGATGCAAATGGACTCTGGGTATAAATGCTGGCTCTGCCTCCTTTTCACTGGGTGACTCTGGGCAGGTGACTTCCCTGGTCTCATCTTCTGTGAAGCAGGGTTAGCGATGACAGTCCTGAAACAACAGGAAAAGTCCCCTGCACTGTTAATGCTTCAGTTGGAGTTTTTGTTGGGGTTCAGGTTCAGCTACCACCTTGGAATGTCAGTCTTCAGGCAAAGTTTTTTGTGTGTGTGTGTGTGTTTTAATTTATGTTCGCTCTGCAGCCTTATGAGCTGGAGACACTCAGAACCGCCCCCCCCCCGCCTTCGTAAATGAAGAAGCCACGGTTGTCAGGAGCAGAGGAGAGGGATAGGAATCAGGTGTAAGGTCGTCCAGCTCGGTTTATTCCGGTCTTCAGAGGTCTCTAGTGACCTAGGAGGAGGGAAACTGAGTCTGGGGCCCTAGGAAGAGACTTGTTTGAGACATACTGGGGCTACTTAGTATGTTTTGTCAAATTAACCCTCCCCTTCTCTCCCCCTTCTTGGGTTTTTCTAATGATATTGGAATGCCTGTAGAAGAATATATGAAATCAGATAACGGTGATAGTTGTGATAGCTGCACAAAATTGTGACTATACCAACCCCCACTGAACTGTGCGTTTTAAAATGGCAAATTTCATGGTCCATGAATTACAGCTCAACTTAGAAATTAAAGTAATGTTTTAAAAGAATAGACGAAGCACACATATGCAGGAAGTCTTTGGATTGCCCCAAGAGGCTCACCCAAGGATTACGTCAACCAAGCTCCCGCATTTGGCTTCTGGTTTTGTTGGGTTCTGCCAATGGGAGGCATTGGTGGGAGGTCAGAGGGTGGGAGGAGAAAGGTCAGGGTATCTATCCCCCTTAGCTGCTGCCCTGCACCCCCACTTTGCTCCTTTTCATCTTCCAAAGCTGGTGATTGCATGAGCCCCCAGTATCCACCCGATAAATTCCTGTGCGGCTTAAATCACCCTGAGTCAGTTTCTGATGCATTTAAGGAAGGATCACCACCAATCCACATGGCAACTATAAAAATAAATGCAGTGGGGGCGGGGGGGAGCTGTCGTCAAATCTAGCTAGATGCTATGGCTATTTTCTTGTTACCATGGAGACCAACAAAGATTGACAGAAGTTTAAAAGGTGTTCAGGACACTCTAACACTTGCCTCTTTATTTCAACCCTCTCACCCCAACCCCTTGTCTTCCTCATCTTAACAAAGGCAAGTCCGTTCCTCTAGGAGGGGCGACCACCCTACAACCCACGGGCCGCATGCGGCTCAGGGTGGCTGTGAATGCAGCCCAACACAAAACTGTAAATTTACTTAAAACATTATGAGATTTTTGTGTGTGTGATTATATGTCACAGTGTATTTAACGTGTGGCCCAAGACAACTCTTATTCTCTCAGCGTGGTCCAGAGGTGACAAAAGGTTGGACACCCCTGCTAGAGTCTTGGGACAAAAATCCTGGAGTCATCTCTAGCTCCTCCCTGTCGCACCTCACAGCCTACATATCAGAAGATCTTTTTCCCTTGACCTGAAAAATACATTCAGAGCCAACCACGTCACCACACCTTCCTGGCCTCCACACTGGTCCAGACACCTTCATTTCTCACTTGGAGTTTCGCACCAGCCCCCATCCCCACCCCCTTCCTGCATTTGCCCCCCCACAATCCAGACTCCATGTAACAGCTCAGAGGATCCTTAAAAAACATCTTTTGAATATGAAAAATGTTCACAATGTTTTTTGAAAAATAATTAAAATATATCTTTAAAAACAATTCTATTCTCAACTGCCCAGTTCCCGATCCCCCACCCCTGTCCGTTATAATTTGCTGGAGTCATCCATCCAGATTTCCTTTCTCACTGTGCAAGAAGAAAAGCACTGATGAACTGATCAATGGTGGTATATACCCACATGCAAAGGAATGTCATTCAGCCTTAAAAAGAAAGGACATTCTGACACCTGCTACAACATGGATAAGCCTTGAAAACATTATGCTCAGTGAACTAAGCCAGACACAAAAGGACAAACACTGTGTGACACCACTCATAGGAGGTCCCTAGAGGAGTCAGATCCACAAAGACAGAAAGTAGATGGTGGGAGCCAGGGGCTGGGGGAGGGGGAGGGGGCGCTAGTGTTTACTGGGGACAGAGGTTCAGTCTGGAAAGATGAGAAAGTCCTGGAGATGGACGGCAGGGATGGTTGTACAACAATGTGAATGCTCCTCATGCTGTTGAACTGTGCACTTGAGAATGGTTAAAATGAGACATGTTATGTAGTGTTTATTTTATCACAATTTTTAAAATAAATATTTTAATGGAAAAACTAAATATATACTTTTAAAAATTTTTTCACAAAGAGCAGCATACTATCCACATCAGTGTGAACTTTAGTCCTTTCCTTGAATTCTATGTCTTGGAAGGTTTTCATATCGGCCCCGGCAGGCACCCTCCGTCTTTTGCAAAGCTGCAATACAGCCCATCGTGTGGATGAACGATAATTTATGCAACAGGTCCTGTCCTGATGAATTTTGGATTTCAAGTTGTAGTAACAAAGGACATACCCAAGGTGATTCTATTAAAACAGAAAGATAATCTCACTCCCCTTTTCAAAACTCTCCAGTGGTTTCTCCTCTTACTTAGATTCAAATCACCAGCCGCCCGGTGTCCCACCTGATCTCATCCCTGAATATCTGTCTCAGGTTATCTCCCCCTCTCTCCCCCTCGCCCACTTCATTCCAGGACCACCGACCTCTTTGCTGTTTCTTAAACACACCACTCGCACTCCCACCTCGGGGCCATCGCATTTGCCGTTCCCTTTGCCGAGAACGCTTTCTCCAGTTAGGCAGAGGGCTCCCTCCTTCACCTCCTCTAGGTGCTCAGATGTCACCGTCTCAGTGAGGTCCTCCCTGATCACCGCAAGATGGCAGCACCCTGTCACTCTGGCCCCTTAAATGGCTTTATTTCTCGTCAGCGACATGTACTACAGGGACCTACGACAGCGTCCTTCTTACGCGCCTCCACCCACTAGAACGCCAGCTTCGGGGGTGGGGGAGGAGATTGTTGTCTGTCTGCTCAGCGCATCCCCAGCCCCTACAACAGCACGCGGCACACTGACAGACACCTCAATAGAGGATAAACGAATGAATGGGTGGGTAAATGAATGCACTAAAATGAGATGCTCCTTGACCTAATCAGAAAGATTTAAAGATCTCTTTCTGCTCCCCAAACCACCGTGCCCCATCCTTCTTCCAGGTCTTTGCACAGGCCTCCCTCCGCCACAAACAAAACCGTCTTCTCTCTCCCACCCCTAACCCTTCACCTGATCACTCTTACTCCACTGAGACTTTCAGGTCTCAGCAGAAATACAACTTCCTTCCAGAAGCTTTTCTTGACCCCTCAGGCTAGTTGGGTTAGGAGGTTCCTCTGGGCTTTCACCCCTGCTTTTTCATGGGTAGTTCCCTTCGATTAGGCTGTGATCAGGTAGGGGAGCAGATATTGCTCTAATTCCATGGTGCTTTAGGCCAGCTCCTGAAACCTTGGGGAAAACAAGTGGGGTGATCAGAAGCCCCCCAGAACCGACAAATGGCCGGAAGAGGCTGAACTGGGACTGGAAGTGACGAAGCTGGGCACCTCCAAGCTAAGAAGTTTCTTTACGCCTCCTACCTGAGCCAGAAAGGGCACTTCTCTGAGCCTCAGTTTCCTCATCTGTAAAACAGAGGCACTGCTGGAAAGAAGGCCCCTACTAGGTGCCAGAACTTAGTAACCGTTTCAGAAGTGACAGCCTTTTGTGTTATTCCTTGCCTGCTGGGTTCGGCTCAGCCTTTGCCAGGAAGCCTCGGCTAGAAGCCCTGGAGGAGGGGAAAACAGAGGCCATGCATCCCTGCGAGACCGTTCCTCCCACCCAGCCTCGGCCTCCTCGTTACAAAGCCAGGGTTCCAGGGACAGGAAGGCTCCAGAATCTGAGCGGTGGCAGCAGCTGCTCTGGGCGTACAGCCAGAGTCCCCGCCCTGCGCCCGGCATTCCTGCGGGAGGAGGCCGAGCAGCTGCTCCGCATCAGGCCGGAGGCTAGCTGGTGTCCTCTCGTGGCCAAGCGAGAGACTGGATCCGACCATTAGTGGCCAGAGTGGACAGAGTGAAGCCCACAGCTACTCTTTGTCACCTTTTGCCCTCCTCCCGCTCCCTCTTAAGCCCGGGTTCAGGAGCTCAGCTCCATCGCTTAACAGCCGTGTAGCCCTGGGAAGGTCAATTAACCCCTCTGTGCCTCAGTTATCCAGCTGCAAAATTTGGGGCAGGACACTTCATCTTCCAAAGCCTGGATTTTTTCATCACCAAAATGGGTCTGTGGGTTATTCAGTTGCTGAGAGGATTAAAAGGGACCACCCTGGTGAACATGACTACACCCACTACACCCACTGCAGAAGGGTTTCTGTCCTGTTCGGTGCCTACGACAGGGCCGGGTACACAATAATTGAACAAATGCTTCTCATTCTTCTTTGGGGGGACCTGGGGTTGGGGCGGGGGGCCAGGCACAGATGTGGAGGATCTGAGTCCTGCTATCGCTCATTTACCCCATACCCACTTTTGCCTCCATCCACATGTTCACGGGACAGCAAGGCCATACCCCCATCGATGTCCCCAACCGTGTTTGCTTTCAACATGTTTCCTGTCTCCTTCGCTGTTCGTCAGCACCCACGGGCAGCTCTTCCCTCCCTGGGACCACCCCAAGTCACATGGAAACTCAAGGGACGCACAGGCCTGAGCACGCTCCACAGACGGCTCAGGTGTGCCCACCCGGCAAAGATTCCCGCTCAGAAGAGAGAAACGCCGGTGCTGCCAGAGGGAGCTCGGCTTGGAAACTGAGGCGGGAGCCACTGCGGGCAGAGCCTCTGCACCCCTTGCCTTTGGATAACACCCTGGCCTGGACACCTGGGAGCTCCTGGGACAGGGGGCCGGGGGCTGTGGGGACTGGGACACCTGGTGTGGGAGAAGAAGTGAAGGGGAGAGCTCACTGCAGGCAGGGGAGAGCTGAACAGAACCGGTGGAGATTCTCTGAGGGCCTGGGACAGCAGGGAAACATGCCAGATGAACACCAAAGTTCTAGAACCTTCTAAATTAGATGTCACCTGCAATCCAGGCCTTAATATGATTACGTTGATGCTTTGCCTCCTGAGAGATTGTTTACCATAGACTTGAGTGCATTAGCCAACTTCCTAGCGCACCTGCATGCCACAGGGCAAGAGGCTCGCCGTCCTGGGGCCACAGCTTCCGCATCTTTGCAGTGGGCGCTGAATCTGTACTTCGGCGTGGCAATAAGGCGTCTGCAACTGCTACACTGAGCATGTAAAGCGGCATCTGGCACGTAGCAGGTACTCAGTAAGTACCGGAGGAATAAATGGCTAGGTTCTACCCGCCCTCTTTGTTTCTAACACACCCGGGTTTCCAGTGCTCTGCAAAGATAGTGTGGAAGGTCGGCACGCATTGAACCTAATTCACGGAAGGCTGAGGTTTAACAGGAAAATGTACCCGGAGACCTTATTAAGTTCTGTCACTATGCTCGCCACACAGGTAGGGGTTTTCTCTCTTATAGCCACTGCTGCATCCCCAGCACGCTGAATAGGGCTGGGCTCCTAGTGAAGGCTTAATGAATCTTTGCTGGATAAAAGGTATGTTACCATTGTTTGGGGGGCCGTGGGGCGTTCCAATAGGCAAGACTCCCCAAGGCAGTGGTATTGACCTCCCAGAAGAAAGAAAAACCAGACCAACTTGTCTGCAACCCCACCTGCCTCTAAGAGGCAGATGCCACAAAGCAGGTTCGACATCTTTAACGGGCACATCGGACGGCCAGAGAGAATTATTCCAGAAGAGAGTGCGCTTTCTTCCAGGAATGCTTCCAGCATGATGTGTTTTCGCCCCTGGTTTAATATGTACTATCTGCCTTTGGAAAAGGAGCCCCGAGAGCGTGGCACGATTTAGGGACAATGGATAATGGCCACAGTCGACCAAGCCTAATCATCTCCTGCAAGGAAGAAAACCGCACAGTGCGTGCTGGGTGCCGGAAGGTCAAGAGCAAAAGGGTTTGACATGTGCATTTCTCAGGGCCGGCCGTGGTGGGGCCTGGGGCCAGACGGCCGTATGGCTGCTCGGGACCGTGATTGGGAAATGAATACATGGCGCCTGCACTGCTTGCAGGAGCTCTTGCCAATCACACCAGGGCAGAGGCGGGGACTCCTGTCTCCTCCTGCTCCTCCTGGCCAGTCCCCGCCAGGCCCCGAGTCCAGTGCCCTGACCCACGCAGCCTGGGCTTCTTGCTGGGCAAGGGGGGCGGGGGGCTTCAGGATAGGACCCCATGGCTCGGAAAGGACAACCCCCCTACCGCTCTGGCCTCCAAGTGGGGAGCTGGAACGATTCTCCGTGCAACTGTCCCAAGCCCCCCAGTGCAGGCCTGGCTGACAGGGGAGGAGCATCCTGCTCTGCTCCCATTGGTTTGTGGGGACTCTCTCCCCATGTCCGTTTAGATATTAACTCAGCCAGGACCAGCCAAGGCAAACAGACCAGAGCTGGGGCGGACAAGAGGACAGCAACTGCGGCCAGGGGCCCCACGTTACCCTCCGGCTGCCATGGACCTGCCCTGGTCCCTGGGCTTGACTCTGCTCCTCTTGGGGGTCCCCGTCACCCACGCTGAGCCACTGTGAGTCTGGGGAACTGAGGGGAACCTGCTGACTGTCTACACATCTGTCGTCTTCAGGACTCCCTGAATAGGACCCCATCTGTCTCTGCTGTTGCCTCCCCCACTGGAGTCCCCCTGTATTTGTCTACTGGCAGGTATATCCTGGTGACCCCCCGAGTCCTGCGGATCGGCAGCCCAGAGAACATCCACGTGCAGGCTCACTCAGACTCCAGGGAACCCCTTAAAGGGGCCCTCGAGGTGAACTTCACTGTGTGGGACTTCCCCATGAAGAAGACAATGATGGCTAAAAGCCGGGTCATTCTCTCGCCAGAAAACCACTTTGTGAATCAGATATCCGTGACGGTAGGTGACAGGCCAGGAGGGGTGGCCAAGGGAGGCTCTGGGCTAGGAGCAAGAGTGGAGGGGCAGACTCTAGAGGAGCTTCCTACAAGGGACACTAGGGAATACGTGCAGGGCTTGGATATACTTAGTGCTCCTCTAGTGTTCTGTCCATTTAGAAATCCAAAATCTCCTTAGCCTGGGCTTCAAGAAGGGTCATGATTAGCCCCTATGCTGCTCAGTGCTGATTAACAAAAGGCGCCCTCTGCTGGTGGCTTGGAAAGCTGATCATGGGCTGCATTGCATCTCCGCTTAACTCAAAGTCCTGGCGCGGGAGTCAACTGCACAGCCACACACCGCGACCTAGCTCCCAAAGGCAGAGTCAGAGGGCCCCCATTCAATTACTTCTCCCAAGATCCGCCCCAGGGCTTTGCTCCCAGGGATGGGGACCCCCAGCAGGGCCTGAGCAGTGGCGGCATCTCTCCCCAGATTCCCGAGAGCCTGGTATACCCTGCACGTCCTGGGAAGCAGTATGTCAGCATCCAGGCAACCTGGGCCCCCACCTCCACGTCCTCATTCATGGAGAAGCTTGTGCTGGTGGCTCCCCATGCTGGCTACATCTTCATCCAGACAGACAAAACCATCTACACCCCTGAGCAGTATGGTACGGCCTCTAGGCATTTGGCTTGCGGCAGGCGTTGACTCTCACCCCCAGCCTCCCGCAGTGCTCAACACACTTCACCTGCCAAGATCTCCCCGCTGCCCAAGATCATGATGACTACACCCCCTCTCCAAACTCCATCCAACACTCAGTCTTCCCTCCTCCTCCAGTTCAATACCGGGTGTTCACTGTGAACCACAAGATGGATCCCGTGACCAGGACATTCACTCTGGACATCAAGGTGGCCTCTCCTACTGGCAGGGTGGATCCTGGACATGGGGGTTGTATCATGTGCTGAAGGCCTACGGGCATAACCCACCTACCTGTCCCCACAGAACCCAGAAGGGATCACTGTGACCAGCCAGGATCTGATAGCCAAGGAAGGTGTCTTCTCAAACTCTTTCCACCTCCCAGAGCTCATCAGGTGCCCTGCTGGGAGCCCTAGGGACGGAGGGAGGCAGGGTTTCCTCAGTCTCCATCTCTCCTAACTTTCTGGCCTCAGTCTTGGGACCTGGAGCATCGAAGCCAGTTACCAAAGTGCGTCCAAGCAGAAGTTCAGAGCAGCCTTTGAAGTGAAGGAGTACGGTGAGCACAGTGTGACAGGGAGAGCGAGGTGGGACATGCCAGGAGCAGGGCTGGAGACGCAAAAGAGGTCTAGTGACACACCTACTGCGTGCCAGGGCCTGAGCTGCGTGCTGGTGAACGGGGCCATGAGTTCCCGTTCTTGGGGGTTGGCAGAGTCACCAGGGAAGGAGCGGGACAGGGAGGGGATGGGGGTGGAGGATGGTGACCTGTGGAGGGTGCCCACTGCTTTTACTCCACCCAGTGCTTCCATCTTTTGACGTCCAGCTGATCCCAAGCAAGAAGTTCTTCTACCTCAGTGATGAAGCGCTGAATGTGAAAATTCAGGCCTCGTAAGTCCCCTTACCCTTAGCCTGGCCAGAGGACCAAGGACGGCAAGAAACTGAAGGGTAGAGAGAAGCGGGGCACTTCTGTAGGATATAATCAAGGCACTCTTCGACACCCAGGAGATATTCGTGGTCACCTACATTGTCCCATGAGGTTGTACAGACCACATCTGCCCCCTGCAAGGCAGTGTAGACCATCCCTTCAGGCTTCTGGGGTTGCCCAGGCCACCTAATGGAGTGTGCCACCCCTCATGGTCTGAACCACCTCCGAAGGTCCACAAGGTGGCACAGGTACCGAGGGCGTCCTGTGAGGTTGTTCCAGTCGCCTCCGCAGCCTAGGAAATTGCAAATGCCGCACCTGCTGCCTTACAGGGTTTATAGACCATCTCCTCAGGCCAGGCTGTCCCCCTAAGGTTGTAAGGGCCATGCCTGCCACTCCTTAACATGATACAGATCATTCTTGAAGCTTTATCATGCTGCACAGACACCCCATGGGGTGTCCAGACTTCTACATGGCTCCACATGGCTATACAAGCCAACGTTACCCTCTCCTGAGGTTACACAAGCCACATCTACAATCCCGCAAGGCTTTAGGTGACATATTTGTCACCTTCCAGGGTTTTTTGGGTCAGCAATGAAAGCGTCTGTGTTTCCAGGGGCCGCCTCTGACCCTCCCAAAGTTCCACAGCCATCATTGCAGCCCTGTGAGATCACACAGGCCATCTCTGCAGCCACACGAGGCTGTGTGGGTGCTTCAGAGACAGTGGGATGGCTCTCTATCCCCCAGGTATATATTCAACAAGCCAGTGGAGGGGCACGCCCTGGTCATCTTCGGAGTGAAGCAGGATTCCCGACGGATCTCCATTCAAAGCTCCTTGCAGAGGGTGGAGGTGACCAAGTCTGGACCCCTCCCCTGCCTCCTCTCCCCCAACCCTCCCTCGCTTCCCCAAGAAACCATTTCCTCTTCTCTCTCTGGTGCCCCGAGAGCAGATCTCTAGAGGCCAAGGCGACGTCACCCTCCAGAAGAATGTGCTGATGGCCGCATTCCAAGGCCCGGAAGAGAACATCATAGGGGCCTCGATCTTTGTCAATGTCACCGTGTTCTCCTCAGGTGCCACCCTCACCCAGGCCCATGGCTGAGGTCAGGACACTGTGTTCTTTCCCAGCCCAGACATTCTGTCCGCATGACCTCGGGCCACCTCCTGCCTCAGTGTCCTCATCAGAGAAATGGGGAAATGCCAGAAGGGCTGGCAGGAGCTGAAATTGTGCCCATGTCTTTCCCTGTCATCACCAACATGGGCCTCCCTCACCAGCAGCCCTGCCGCTCCCCCCAAAACTGAGCCTGCTCCGCAGACTTCCCGGTCCCTCTGTCTCCACAGGGGGTGAGATGGTCCAGGCCGAGTCCTCAGGGATAAAGATCGTCCGGACCCCGTACAACATCAACTTCATCAAGACACCCCAGTATTTCAAGCCGGGGATGCCCTTCCTTTTTAGGGTCAGAGTCTGGGTTCACTCCACCAAGGACTCAGGGGCCCCACCCTCAAATAGCCCCCCAGGAAATAAAAACCCACACTGGAATTACCTGCCCCCTACAACTCATCTTTCTGAGAGTTGAGTCCATCCTGCCCCCTAGATCAACCCCAAGGTTTTAAGTCATAACGGGTCTTCCCAAAGCACAGCGATGGCTCCAGAATTTCTCTGCGGGGGCTTAGAAGTCACAGTCAAGCTGGTATGTGGTGCTCAGGGGTTTACCTTGAGGCTACATTTGCTCAGCAAGCGTGCTGTTTTATACATTCATTTGGGGTGACTTTGAGACGTCTGATGGGTATTACTTTAGTACCAATCCTACTCTGAGTTTTCCCCAAGCTCTCCATGTCTCCTCCTACCTTCTCCACCCCAATTCCACCCTACCCTCACTCCACGGGCACATGAATACCCCAGGGCCACCACATACGGGTGTGCACTGCAACTCTAGGGAGTGCCATCCATAAAGACTCTAACATGAATGGCATCTCTGGTGTTCAGTGCACAACTTGTATAGCTGCACAGGGCAGTCCCATCCAGGTTGCATTCCCAGTGCCCACCTCTCATTCCAGGCCCCACCCCGGGCCTGTCCTTTATCTCACCCTCCCATTCCATCCCAGGTCTTCGTCTCAAATCCTGACGGGTCCCCAGCCCCTGAAGTCTCTGTTTACTGCCAAACTCAAAGCCAGCGCACCTCGGACAGCGGGGTGGCCAGTCTGATCATCAACACAGAGGCAACCATGGAGAAGCTCCCCATCCTGGTACTAATCCAATGAGGCAGAAATGGCGGTGGGGGCGCGTAAGCTGGAAGGGTTGAGAGTTAGTGGCCCATCAATCTCCCCAGGTGAAAACTGCTGCAGATCTGCGGCCAGAGGATCAGGCAGAAGCCAGGATGACGGCCTGGCCTTACTCCACTCAGGATGGGTCAGGGAACTTCCTGCACATTGAGGTGAAGGCGTTCGGCACAGAAGTTGGCAGCAGCATCCAGCTAAGCCTCAACACCAGGCATGAGAACAACGCAACCAAGGAGCAGATCACTCACTTCACCATCCTGGTGAGGGACTGGGAACAGGGCTTGAGTCAAGGAATTGACTTTCCCTGGAGCAATCTTGGCTAGCTGAGCTGGGGGAGCTACGAAAACCAGTGTGAAGGTGGAAACTACCTGGGGCGGGCTCAGGCCAAGGAACTGAAGCAAAAGGACTGAAGACCTCTCCCATGGGCTGGCCTTACCCTTGTCATCCTTGGCTTCCCTTGCTTCCAAGGTCCTGAGTAAGGGTCAGATCCTGTCTGCCAAAAATCAGTTAAGACAACGTGGGGGTGTCTACACGTCAGCCACTATCGAAGTGACTTCAGAGATGCTGCCCTCCTTCCGCATCCTGGCCTTTTATTTACTGCCCAGAGGAACAGGCCAGGACCCTGAACTGGTGGCCGATTCTGTATGGGTTGATGTGAATGACAGATGCATGGGGATGGTGAGTGAAGCTCCTTGAAGTTGTCCATCACATTCATAAGGTTCGGGAGAGGGCGTATTCAAGTTCAAGGGCTCCCAGCCTGGGGGAAGGTGAGAGGAAGAGGAAGAGATGTGGCTCTAAAAGCCCAACCTAAGGCGTAGAGGTGAGGCAAGTAAATGGGTGGGGCTGGGATCGGCCTGAGGGAGTTCCCTGGTGCTCCATCAGAGCTCTAGGGAGCGTGAATCTGAAAGTGGACTTGGGGAAGCCCCTTGGAAGACTATGAGCCCCTTTTTCTGACATTATCTCTTTTTCCTGGCTCAGCTGAAGGTTGGCTTAAATAATGAAGATGACTTCATTTCTTTGGAGCCCAACAACCAGGTGGACATAAAGGTGACAGGTGATGCAGAGGCCACAGTGGGGCTAGTGGCCGTGGACAAGGCTGTCTATGTTATGAACAGCAAACACAGGCTCACACAGAAGAAGGTGAGAACATGTGGATTTGGGGTCAAAAGTCGTCCTGGGCATTCTAGCTGGAGCCTCATCTTCTTCAGCTGTAAAATGCGCAACATTGGTGGTCACAAGAATTCGAGTAGCTAGTGCACAGCATAGAGATGGGCAGGTGGTAAGGGCTCAGTGGGAGACAGTGGGAGCCAGCAATTACATTGCACTCTTGTGCCTTCCCTGGAGGGTCATACAGGATCCAAACCCAGGTTCCTCTCTTGCCCTCCCAGGTCTGGGATGTGGTGGAGGAGCACGACATTGGCTGCACAGCGGGCAGTGGGAAAGACAGACTTGCTGTGTTCAAGGATGCTGGGTTGGACCTGAAGATGAGCTCAGGGATGGACACCCTGGCAAGCACCGGTACAGGCAGGGGGAAGGAGGGGGACTGTAGGGGGAGGGATGGGGGCAGTGCTTTCTGGTTGTTAAAAGCATGAGGTTTGGCATTAAACAGATGGACTAAAACCCAGGGTCTTGAACTCAACATGGGTCAGTCACATTTCTTCTCTGAGTCTCAGTCTCTCTGTCCATTAAGATGGGAATAATAATACAAATAATTCGCTCTGTGTTAGTTAAGATGTAGTCCTGGCCATGTGTATCTGTTAAAAATAAAATTAACATTAGCTTAAATGAGTTTATTGACCCTGGCCGGGTAGCTCAGTTGGTGAAAGCACTGTCCCAATGGGCCAAGGTTGCCGGTTTGATGCCCGGTCAGGGCACATGCAAGAATCAACCGGTGAATGCATAAGTAAGTGGAATAACACAACTCCCTCCCTCCCTCTCTCTCTCTCTCTCCATTCCTCTGTCTAAATAATTTTTTAAAAGTCTAATAAGATCGAAGTTTATTTCTCAGTAACAGTCCAGAGGCCATTCTGTGACTCGGGGTCTCTCTAGCTTATTGTTCTGCGCATACGCCTCATCAGAACCTCATTCCAGGTGGCACGAGGGAGGGAAGAGGGACAGAGAGGACACTTCGCTCACACTTTATTGGCCAGAACACAGTCATACGGCCCCACTTCAGTGCAAGGGAAGCTAGGAAATGTACTCTTTGTTCGGAATGATGTGTGAAGATGGAGGTTTAGTTGCCCCAGATGAGGGGAGGAGAATGGATACTGGGGACAACTAGGAGTGTGTGACAGTTTCCATTTGCCACAAGTTAGACCCTGTGCTCAGTACTTCTGAAGGCATGGGCCCTTTGATAGAACTGTGATTACACTCATCTTACACAGCTGGGGAAAGCACCGCCCAGAGAGGTTGTGACTTGTTAAAGACCACACAGCTTTTAAGTGGTGAATCTTGACTATGAGGTACCTGTGGAATAAAATGAGGTGATGCACATAAGGCACTGGGAGTACGGTAGCACCCAGTAAACATTAGCAAGGCTGTTGATAATGACCTTGACAACTGTCTTCATTTTTCCTTCTAACCCCTAGACTGGCATTGCCCCCAGAGCCCCTCCCCCAGCCGCCGCCGCCGCCGCTCCCTGGAGAGCCTGGAGACCAAGAAGAATGCAGGTCAGAGCTAAAGCTCAATGTGCCCTTCTGTATTCATCAGCGCTTAAGACAGAAAACCGAAGCCATTCTAGGTACCCAAAGCAGGGAGGAAGGGATTTAATCATAGGAGTTTTGTGCTTTCGAAATTATTTGATGGGCTAGAGGAGTAGAAGTTTGAAGGCTGCTCGTTGGGACTCAGGATCACGCCGCCGCAGTTCTTGCAAAGCATAAAATCTCAGGAAATTTCTGCCAATATTTCTCCTGAGGCCGGTGGAGAGATAATGGAACATGGAACTTTTCCCTTAAAAACACACAGGCTGAGGCCCACGCAGTAGTTACCGCTGCTGCAGGGGGAAACGGTCTCTGCTCCTCTTCTACCTCCAAATCTTACACAAGAGCATGTTGGGTGCGTTTCCCATCCAGAAACCCCGCAGCAAGAGAGTCTGGGAAACGTAGTTTTTAGATTCAGGCCTCCGTGATATAGGAGGGAACGTAGGTGAAAGGAGAAATGGGTGCTGAGTGCCAAATAATACCTAGCTCTGAACCTGGAGTTCCAGGAAGATGGGAGGCACCATTGGTGGGTGTTAGAAGCATGTGTTCTATGATTAGGTGTGCCAGTCTGTTCGAGCAATGCTAAGGACTTGGGGGATCTAAATAAAGGGAAAATAAGTAAAATTTAATGAAAAACGAGGTAAAACCCTAACTCTAATTTCAATATCAAAAATCACGCTAACCTTCTGGAGAAAGTTTACCAGATGAACTGATGTTTTATTTGTGATAATGATCAGTTATATCATTTAAATATAGATGTTCTAATCATGTTATATGGTGGACAATAATATTTTTAAATTGCTATAATTGTATCTTTAAGTGCATTCCTTCGGCTTGCTAACTTAGAAGCATCCAACTTGACGTCATGCTTTACAGCAAGCTTTATGTTTTTAAAAATACTTAATGAAAATTGGGAGTCAAAGTGGCATCTCTTATAAATAAACATGGCATTACCGGTCCCTGTCAAAAAGAAGGGCAAGGAGGAAGAGCGAGGGGGAGGGGAGGGGAAGCAACAGTAGCACTGATTCTAGTCCCAGCTCTGCTGCTTATAAGCTGTGTGACCCTAGGCCAGTGACTCGACCTCCCTGTCGCTCGGCTTGTTGATCAGAACTCGCCATATGGGTTCAACGGGAAGTGTTAGGAGGAAGATACAGGCAAAGTGCTCAGACCGGCATCTGCCAGAGTTACAGCCAAACGGAGGCCAAGTATACGTGGCACTGAGGTTGTCAGCTCCCACTTCCTCAGGTCCTGCTCAGCCCACCTCGCCCCTCTAAATCTGGCCCACAGTGAACAAGTTCAACACGGAGCTGGAGCGGAAGTGCTGTGAGGCTGGGCTCCGGGAGAACCCAGTGGGGCTGTCGTGTGAGGAGAGGACCCGGCATGTCCGCTATGGGCCAGCCTGTGTCGCTGCTTTCCTGAGCTGCTGCCATCTGTCTGAGGCCCTGACTCGGGAGGCCCGGGAGGATCAGCTGCTTCTGGGGACAAGTGAGGGGGGCATGGCCGGAGGCATGGGGCTGGGGGCTTCCACCAAAGGGCATGAGTGCCATGGAACAGGTCAAGGGGAGGTTTGGGCCATGGGAAAACGGGGTGGGAGGTCCCTTCTGAGGAGCCTGCTGGGCCAACCAAGGGGGCGATGCAAAGGAAGCCCGGCCCCTGTCTGCTCCCTGCAGCGGAAGAAGATGAGGACTTCGAAGACATCTTCCTGGAGGACCTGCCTGCCCGGACCTTGTTTCCTGAAAGCTGGCTTTGGAGGACATTTACTCTGCCAAAAAGTGAAGCGGGGTAGGACCACCACCCTCCGCATGCCAAACTCTGGTCCCTGGCCCTTCCACGAATCAGCAGACATCCACTGAATTCTCAGCATAGGTCCATGACGGGAACCTCCCTGGGTGGGAATACGGATCCCAGCGGCACCCCCAAATGATGACCCTTTATTGGTGATGCCTCTCACGGGGCGACCCACTGACCCCTCCACAGTGATCGTAACCCTTGGACAGAGGTTCTGTCCAGGCAGCATCCACTCAGTGATGCCCCCACCCACCCACCCCTTCCAGGAGCATCTCCCACCACAGCATTCGTGTGAACATGCCAGATTCCATTACCACGTGGCAGTTTGTGGCCATCAGCCTCAAGGCTGGAAAAGGTGACCCCCACAAGCCCAGTGCAGAGAGAACGGGAAAACGTTCGTCTCCAGGAGAGTGGGCTTCCGCTTAACTTCAACATGATCTCCTGGTTCTAGGTCTCTGTGTCTCGAAACCCTTTGAGCTGACAGTTAGGAAATCATTCTTTGTGGACCTTAAGCTGCCCTTCTCCGTGGTCAGGAACGAGCAAGTCCAGATCCAAGCCGTGCTGTACAACCTCATGACCCGCCAGGTCAAGGTGAAGCCTCCGGCCCCCTCTTCCTGGCAAAACATCCATTGTCACTGGGTGATGGGGTGTGTCATTATTTGAAAGGGCCAGCAAAGTGGTTGCCTTTTTGAAAAACTTCTAAGGTATTTTCTTATGTAGCCCTCACAGCAAAGCCGGCAGGTGGGTGCCATTATTGTTCTTTACAGATGAGGAAGCCAAGGCACAGAGGGGTCAAACGGCTCTCTGAGATCACACAGTACATAAATGGCAGAGGGACTTGAACCCAGGCAGGGTCTTTGCTATCAATCACTACACTGGGCTGTCACCTGCTCAGGATTCTCAGGACGGGGGCAGGAGGAGGCTGTGACTCTAGGGTCCTGGGTCATTCATGAATTAGGACCCCCCAACTGCCCATCTTGCCCCAGGTCCGCGTGGAGTTCCCCCACAAGGAGCCGCTGTGCAGCGCATCAAAGCCAGGAGCCCCCTACCGCCAGGTGGTGGTCGTGCCGCCCACTTCCTCCAAGATGGTGCCTTTTGTGCTTCTCCCACTTGAGACAGGCAAAGTGGACGTGGAGGTCAAGGTCGTGGGCTATGGGGCCCAGGACCACGTGAGGAAGACACTCCTGGTCCAGGTAATGGACACCCCCACGCCTTGCTTCTAGTGCAGACCGTGGGCCTTCCCTGTGTGATCCCGAGGGGGCAGGTGGGCCCAGGATCAACAAACCGGCCTCCCAGATGAGAGTGAGGTGAGAGGCCAGATTTGAGAGTTCAGTCACAGAGCCAACCACTTCACAGCTTTGGGTTCAAAGCTGGGTTCAAATCCTGTCTCTGTTGTGTGGTCTTGGGCAACTCACTCAACTTCTCCGAGCCTCCATTTCCTCATTTACAGAATGGGGATAATCACCATGACCACGAATAATCAGACAGCTATGAAAATCACACACAGTCTGTGTGCAACCCGTCGACAATACTTGATTTTCTTAACAAAAACACATTTAGCCCCTACGAATAGCACTTTAAGAATATCAACTCATTGAACTCTCAGAACCACCCTAGGATGTAGGTACCATCATTCTCACCCTTGTAGGGATGAGAAAACTGAGGCACAGAGAGGTTAAATAACTTGCCCAAGATCACACAGCTAGGAAGCAGAAGAGCTGGGATTTGAACCAGATATTAGGGCTCCAGAGCCTGTGCTCTCATTAGCTAAGCAATGCTTCCTCTTATTGTCCTTGTGATTGTCCTTATCGCTGTTGTTGTGTCTAACTTACTTTCTCATTGCCTCCCACAGGCAGGGGGGAATCTAGAGAAAATATCCCATAGCATCGTCCTGAACCCCCAAGGTTTGTGGGATCTGCAGGGGCATGTGGGACCCTGGGGACATGCCAGGGCAGAGGGAGGGATTAAAATGAGGGGTTCAGAGCAGGTGGGCCGTCTGGGCTCCTCCTGGGCTCTGTGCCTTCTGACCTCGTGGCCCCAGAACTCGCTTGTCACAGAAGGCTGTGTCTGCTCAGGTCAGACCCAGACGGAGCTGCTGCCAAGACAAGACCTACTGAACCAGATGCCCAATACAGAGGCAGAGGTGTTTGTCAGCGTCCAAGGTGCTTAGGGCACAGCTGGCTCCGGGGGGAGAGGGGAGGGGAGGAGAGAGCTGGCTCCTCCAGGGTCTGCCGGGCGCAGCAGCAGGAGGGGCTGGGAGTGCCCATGTGGAGTGATCAGAAAGCCATGGTGGCTCAGGCCATTCCCAGGGTGACCCTGCCCTCCTGACAGGTGACATCCTTGGCGAGACAATCCTGGGCAGCCTGACTTCCACAGAAACGCACAAGCTGCTGACTCTCCCGTCTGGCTGTCCCGAGCAGACGCTGAGCCGCTTGACCCCCGCCATCATCCTGACCCACTATTTAGACACTACAGGCCAGTGGGGCAAGGTCGGGGTGGAGCACAGGGACCAAGTGATAAAGAACATTGTCAGCGGTGAGTGCCCTCTTGTGACCTCCATGAGGGTGTTTGGAGCTCTCTGGGAGGGTGACTGGGGCACATCTAGGTTTGGGGGAGGCCCCATTACCCTCCCAGACGATGACACCCAAACTCTGACTCCTCTCCCAGAGGACAAGCTGATACCGATCCCCAGATAACCCCCAGTGACCCCAAATAGTCTCAAGGTGACCCCTAGATTACTCTTGAACTGTGACCCCTCTCCCAGATAACAACATGACACAAAGTCCCCCAGCTAACCCCCAACAGTGACCACCAGGTTATTTCTTCACCCAGACCCCCTGGCCAGGTTACAATCTGACAACAGACACCCTGGTTTACCCCGAAAGTAGCAACCCTGCTGCTTCTGTTATATTCAGAACTGCCCCAGGTCACACCCAGTGGGTGCCAAGCCTTGGGTCAACCTCAGGGAATCCCCAAGCAGAAAGCTCCCGAATCATCCCAGGCACTGTCCTTCCCCCCAGTTATGCCTGAATGCTGACACCTCCCCAGGCGACATCCAAACCTCCAGGTACCAACCAGAGATGAGTGCCCCTAGTTACACCCAGAGCCCTCAAGCTAATTTAGACATTAGCCCCCTCTTCCAGTTACTGTCAGACACCAACTCTCCATTCAGAGGTTCTCAACAGTAATCCCCAGGGGACCCGCAGACACTGTCACCCCCGATGTTGCACTCAAACAGTGAACTCTCAGGTAACTTTCAGATAACACCCAAATAGCAATGCTCAGAACACACCTCACAGGTGTCCCCACCAGACTACACCAGGAGTGGCCTCTTCGAGGCAACGCAGACACACTGACACCCCTAGTTTCCAGCCCAAAGAGAACCCCGAGAAAATGCCCAGGAGTGGTCCCTCAGGAGACCCTCTTTCCTGGGTGTCACCTCCGGTGACCCCTCTGAGCAGCAACACCTAGTCTCGCCCTTCCCCAACTGAGGTGGTTTCCCAGATGCCTCCTGGGAACAACGGCATGCTGCTCCCATGGTCATGGCTGGCTGTGACCTTCATTTACATCTGGGCCCCACAGTTCCCAATTTATACCGTTTATAAGTTCCCCCCTCCAGGTTGTATGTAGATGGAATGCATCCCCAAGTCACCCCACACCCTGCCCCTCCAGACCATGCCTCATAACTTCTCAGCCACACCCAACATCAAATCCCCCTGCAAGACCTCATCCACCTACTTCCCCAGGATATACCCAGATGCTGACTCACCGGAGTGCAGACGGCACCTACCACACCAGCAAAGGAAACCCAGGAAGCACCTGGTAAGAACACGGGGCCAGCCTGGGGCTTGATGGGCCATGCCGTGGGGCCTTGGGGCAGGCAGCCTGTGGACGAGTGGCATTCCACACAAACAAGGGCTCGGTCTGAAGCAGTGTGGTCCGTGGTGTATGTGGTCTGCGTACTGTAGGTGCCCCTATCTTAGAACACCCCTGGCTGCTGTTCCCAGTAACCACTTACTCCCTCGCCTTCACCGCCAGGCTCACGAGCTACGTGTTCCGCGTTTACGCGCTGGCCTACCCTATCATGACCACCACTGTGATCGACCTGCACTCTCTCTGTGGCATTGCCCGGTGGATCGTCACCCAGAGGCAGGCGGAGGACGGGCACTTCTTAGAGGAGGGCCCAGTGATCATGGAGTCCATGCAGGTGCCTACACCACCCCGGTCCACCCCCTCCTGAGTTGTTCAAACAAACTCTGCAGCAGTGATAGGGAATTTCAGGCCCCTGACCTGTTCTCAGGTAGAATGAGAAGAGGAAACAGCTGAGGCCCAGCACCCAGCCTTATCTCCCCTCACTCCCTTGAACTCTTTCACAGTGTGAGGGAGGTTGGGTACATGTGGGACCCCATCTCTCCCTCATCCTCACTTCAAGCAGTCGTCCACCCTGGTCCCCTTCCCACTGGGTGTGAGTCCTCTCTGTCCTCAAGCCGACACACCCATCCCTACCACGTGTTCCTCCACCAGAGTCTTGAGAAACAGCTTCCAAACAGACAAGGAGGCCCTCTCCTGCTCAACACCTGCGGTGGCTCGAGTTGCCTCCAACACCGTCTCCCTGCTGTAGACCTGTCTCCTGCATCTCTTCCCAAGCCTTACCTCTCACCACTCCTGGCTCGTGGGTCCCTCCTAGTCACCTCCATGTCTTTGCTTATGCTGCCCTCTCTGCATGTGATACCCACACCTCGTCTTTTTCCTTCATCCAGCCAAATTGTTTTCTTAATAGATTTAGCTCTAACATTGCCTCCTCCAGGAAGCCCCGTGTTGAATACCAGCCCTGTGCCTGTCTCTATCATCGCACCTATCACATTATTCATTCATCTGTTCATTCAACAATTCAGCAAACATTTATCCAAGAACTGCTGTGTGTCTGACCTTGTGCTCGGCAGAGGGGAGACACAGCTTTAAAAAAAATAGACATTTACAGCCTCTACCTTGTAGAACCCTCAAGCTCAGGGAGTGTGGAGGAAGGCAGAAGTTCACTGAATAATCGTAGCTAGTGATTCTTTAAGCCACAACTGGCTGTGTTGCATGGGAGAAAAATACCCAGAGAGAATATTTAATAGGGTCCATGTTTGGCACTGGAGGTCACTGCAAAAGGAAGTGACAACACACAGACTAAAGTTCTGTGACACCTCAGCCCCCAAGTCCTCCAGAAACTCTACCAGGAGCCAAGCCTGTTTGCCAGGGTGGCCACAGGAGCTCGATGGCCTGGTGGTCACACCACACTGGCCTCCTAAAGGAAGACAGATCACCGGACCTTCTCCCGCGTGTCCCCCAGTGAGTGTCCACCACAAAGTGTCTGTCAGTTTTCTGCGTATTGAGGTTTTCTACTGTCAATGGACCCAACTCCTAGTGCAAATGAATAAACATTTTTGTATAGTTACACAGAAAAAAAAGGAAGTGACAATAAAGAGGCAACACAAAGAAAGAGATGGTGGGGGGAAGAGTTGGGAGAGAGCTTCAGGCAAAGGGAACAGCATATGCAAAGGGTCTGTGGCTCTGGCATGTTTACGGAGAGAGAAAAGGGACCTTTGCCACCAGATCCTGAGAGGGAGGAAAGAGGTCAGGTTCTAAGACCTGCAGACCCTTGGAGGTCTCGATGAGGATTTAAAATAATCTAATCAGCGTTTTCTTTTTCTACACTGGGAGTCCTCCCAAGGAGGGAAACAGGTCTAGTTCATTGTAGGTGGCAAATGTTTGCTGAGTGAAACTCTGGATGAATGAATGAACCCAGCAAAGTCAGACTGCACCCCCAAAGGAAGGGAAGACTTAAGGAGTCAGGAGGACTGTGAGTGAGAGGCTGACACGGTACAGGAAGGTGATGCAGAAAGGAGTTACAAACACAGGTTTCACTTGCTCGCAGATCAGAGTTTCTTTCCACCAGCGAACATTTATCGGGCACCTACAATGTGCCAGGCACTCCTGTAAGTGCTAGTGACCCCAGGCCAACAAAACAGATGAAAATCCCATCCTCATGGGGTAGGCATGTTAGTGAGGGGCAGGCAGGCAATAAGCATAATGTAGACAAAAATGACATCACATGTTAGAAGTGACATGGGGCAAGATTCAGGAAAGTGGGGATCAAGGTGATGTGGGTGTAATTTTGGAAGGCTTCATGAGGATATGATATTTGCACAAAGACTTGAAGAGGTGAGGGAACAAGTCACATGACTAACCAGGGAACGAGTCTTCCAAGCACAGGGAACAGCATGTGCAAAGTCCCTGAGACGGGGCCGTGCCCGATATGTTTGAGGAACAGTGAAGAGCTCTCTTTGTGGCCGGAACGGAGTGAGGGGGGCAGAGGTAAGGACAGGAAGATGTTGGGACAGACTGTGCAGGGTCTTGAGGGCTGCAGGAGGGACTTGAACTTTCCTCTGAGTGAGGTGGGAGCCACGGAGGGTTCTGAGCAGGGGAGGAACATAACCTGATTCAAGAGCTCCCGGGCTCTGTGGCCACCATGGGAAGAAGAGACTGCGGCGGCGTGTTAGTTTCCTAGGGTTGCTGTGACAAAGCACCACAAACGGGGCATCTCAAAACAACGGAAATTTATTTTATTCTCACAGCTCTAGACACTAGAAGTCCAAAATCAAGGTGTGTAGGCAGAGCCATGTGCCTTCTAAAGTCTTAGGGAAGAATCTTTCCTTGCCTCTTCTAGCTCAGTGGCTCCTGGAAATCCTTGGCATTCCTTGGCTTGTAGCCACAGCACTCCAACCTCTGTCTCCATCTTCACATGCTCTTCTTCCCTCTGTGTGTCTTCGTATGGCCTTCTTATGAGAACACTAGTCATTAGGTTCAATATGACCTATTCTTAGCTAATTACATCTGCAAAGACTCTATTTCCAAATAAGATTATATTCTAAGGTGTCGGGTAGACATCAATTTGGGGGTGGGACATCATTCAACTCAGTACAGGGGTTAAGGGTAGGAGTTAGGGAACTAAAGAGGAGTTTGAGCCCTGAGTCAGTCATGTACTAGCAATGGGGAGACCTCACCTCTCTGACCCTCAGTTTTCGTATCAGTAAAATGGAACTGCTTCAAGGATGCTCTGAGGTAGCATTGCAAGCTTGGCACAGCTCTCTTTACGGCTGTTAGTCACCTCTTATTAGTAAGGCAGATCCCACGCAGTCAAATCTCTCTCTCTCTCTCCCCCGCCCGCCCCCACCCCGCCCACCCCCTGCTTTCAGCATCATCCAGCCCAGAGTTGAGCACCTGGGAACTTGGCAAAGTCAGGCAGGACAGGTTGGGGAAGGTGTCTCCAAGATGCTAAGGGGATCATGAGTGCGGTTCTGCATCCACAGGGTGGCTACCAAGGCTCTGAGGCCGACGTATCCCTCACAGCTCTCGTTCTGATTGCCCTGGATGAAGGAAAAGAGTTGTGCCTCACGGCGATACCGGTAGGACCCAAAGAGGAGGGCAGGGTCTGCAGGGTGCCATATTCCCTGCACCCAGAGATCTCCCCCACCCTCATATCCCTCTCAGTCCATCCCTCTCTTTTAACTCTCAGACCCCTTTCCTCTGACCACCTCCCTCTAGCCTCCTTTCTCTGACCTTGTAGGATTTGGTTGCCAGCATGGAGAGAGCCCGTGGCTTCCTGGAGAGACGCCTCCCTGACATTCAGAAAACCTTTTCCATGGCCATAGTCTCCTATGCTCTGGCTCTCACCAACAGCACTCGAGCCAATGACCGCCTGGACAGCTTTGCCAGCCACAGTGAGCGTGGGGCCACTTCTTCAGCACCGTGTGTTAACCAGTCATGAGAGTAGTGGGAGGGAAATGCAGCAATGTATGACTCGTCATTTAGTGTTTATTGAACATCTACGGCATGCCATGCCAACCCTTGAGCTCTGACCCTGAGAAACCAAGGCGAAGGAGACTGATGTGGTCACTGCCGTCAGAGCTCCCACCATCCCTGGGGGAGTCAGGCAAAAGACAAACAAATCAATAGAGAACTACAAATTGAGATAAGTGCTGAGATGAAAAATGAAGAGTGTCATCTGCTGAGATGACAAGGGGGGAGGAGTATGGGTTGGGGGGCTGGCACGGCCTCTGTGCAAAGGGGACACCCTCAGCTGGAATGAAAGATGAGAAGGTCCACCCCTGTGAAAGGTCAAGGACATTTCAAATTGAGGGAATGGCACATAAAAAAAAAACAACCCGGAATTGGGAAAGTACTTGGCGGGGTTCAGGATAAAAAGGTCATTAAATGTGGGGAATTGAAAGGGGCCTGCCTCTCATGGCCTGCACTGTCTCATCCCCATGGGCCCTGATTGGAATATTGGGGAATGGAGGGGAAGGATGGACTCCTCCATTCCCCAAGTCAAGAGGAATGGAGTTAGGAGAACCCACTTTCGGTGGGACTAGAGGGACCTGGAGAAGCTTCTTGGAAACCCAGTTTCCCCATCTCTAAATAGTTAGAGTCTGTTTCAGAGTGGTTCTGAAAATAAAATATCCATATGCCTCCTCAAAGAATTTCGCATGAGGTAAAGATGAGAAAAACGGCACCAGATGAAAAAGGAGAGGACAGATTTCGGTAGGCGGGCCCAGATCCGGGAGCCAAGGCGGGCATGCATCTTCTAGATAAAACCTACTGGCCAGTGAGAGACAACGATGGGGCCAGGAGCTCCCTGTACACCGTCGAGGCCACGGCCTACGCACTGATGCAGAAGCTGAAGCTGGGTTTGCATAATGAGACGCACGCCATCGCCAAGTGGCTGCTGGAGAAGCGGGAGCTGGGAGGAGGCTTCCAGTCCACCCAGGTGACCCGGGCCTCGGAAGGGTGGGGACTCGGGGCGACTGGGGGTGCCCCCCCGCCCCGGGAGCTAAGGTGCTGCCGAGGATGACCTGCGCTGTCCGTGGTGCTAACTCTTCGACGCGTCCTACCCGGGCGCTGTCCGCGGTGCTGATCCAAACTCCATGCATTCCCAACACCCAGACCACGGTGGTGGCCATCGAGGCCCTGACCCGCTTTAGCAAAGCTGTCCCCATCGAGGGTGCCCAGGATCTCCACGTCCATATCAGCAGCCCCAGGAGATCCGTGAACGTGAAGTGGGTCATCAATCAAGACAATGCTTACCAGCAGCGGTCAGCAAAGGTAAGGCACTCAGGGGCAGACGGGAAGTCCACGCAGAGGTGGCATTGGAGATGGGGTCAAGAATCATGTCCCTGCCAACCTATTCCCCAAGATTATCTCACACCATTGGCTATACTTTCAAGGCATTAATTCATTTATTCTACAAACATTTTCTGAGCACCTCCTGTGTGCAAAGCACCCTCCTGGGCATTGGGGATACACTGTGAAAGACCTGTGGTCCCTGCTCTCATGAAACTTACAGAGTCTAGAAAGACAGTAAGTCAATAAATATATTCTATTTTAAGCTTTATAAAAACAGGAGAAAGAAATGAGTATGTGAAGGAGAAAATAACCTGGGTGTGGGGAGTAAGGTCATCTCCATGACCTTACTCCATGAAGCAGGCGATATTTACCCTCAATCACTTGATACATCTTTATTGAGCACTTACTGTGTGCCAGGCAGTGTTCTAGGTGCTAGGAGTATGATCATGGACAAGACAACAAAATCTCTGTCCCTGTAGAATTTTGTACTTTGTTGCAGAAGACAGACAATAAGATGTGAATAAGCAGAATATGTAGTGTGTTAAGTGATGGTAAGAGCTATGGGAGGAAATTAAGCAGGAAGGGGGATGGGAACATCAAGGAGTTGACATTTTAGATAGGACGGGCAGGAAGGATCTCAGCAATAAGGTGGCATTTGAGCAAAGACCTTAAGGAAAGAAAGGAGTGAGTCCTGTGGGTGTCTAGGCTGAGGAAACAGTGGGTGCCAAGAGCCTGAGGCAGGAGTTTTCCAAGAATAGCAGTGAGGTTCAATCAGGAGTAATATGATTGGATATGAATGTGTAAAATTCTGATTTGGCTCATGAGGGAAGGCTATATGAGGGAAACAAGAGTGGATGCAGAAGTGCCATGGAGAAGGATTGTGCATGGGGCTCCTCACATGGGGAACTTTGGAGACACCGTGAAGTGTCAGCTTGGGGAGATGTACATCAGGACACAGCCGGGGTCAGCAGTTGTAGCTGATTTGTGATGGAGTAGACACCACAAATACTCTATTAGGAAGGAAAAGCAAAACCACCTTGCCTCCCCACCCACCACTGCACTTGAGCCATGTTTCATTGCTTCCTTTGCCCTCAAATCCTCTTCCATCTTCCTTTCAGTTTTCTGCTCAAGATGACCTAGAGATCAAAGCCCATGGTACAGGGAGAGGAACCATCTCGGTAGGTCGGACGTCCCATCTCTGAGGTCATTAGCTGGAGCCCAGGGTCCCCTTCGTTGGTGGAATTGGAGATGAGTTTAGACTCCAAGACAAGGTTGAAATCACCAAAAAAAAAAAATCTACTATTTAGGGCATCACTATTTGCTATGAACCAAACAAAAGGCACTGCAACCCCCACCCCCAGGAAAGTTGGTAAAAATAGGGACTCCATGCAACAGGTGGGGAAACAGAGGCTCAGAAAGGTTTTTCACTGAGGCAAGAGTGAAAAAGCCGGAGGTCAGGGGTCGCTGGACCTCTCTGCCTCTCCCATGCTGAGTCCCTGGAGGGGTGTCTCCTTCCTTACCCCACCAAGGGAAGAGTCTCCCTCCAGGGTGCTTCCCAATCCCCAGAGGCTAGCTCGACCCTTCTTCCAATATCTGAGCCAGCAGCTCCATTCCCCGGCCCTGGGCCAATGAGAACAGCCCTCTTGTGCACCAATGTTAAGGTAGCCTGTCCTCATGTTTCCAGCAATGGAGTCATGGTTGAATTCCTGTCATTGCGTGACTTTGGGCATGTCGCACTTCTCCTTGAGCCTCAGTTACATTTAAATTCATTAAAATTAAATACAACTTAAAATTCACTCCCTCAGTCACACTAGCCACATTTCACATGCTCAATAGCCACATGTGGTGAGTGGCTACCATATGGACAGGATACATAGAGATCATTGCCATCGCTGCAGAAGATTCTATTATGCAGAGCTGGTCTAGACTTCATAGGGTTTTCTGGTCACTGCACTCAGTAATCGAGGGGGGCAGGCTTGGCTGTGAATTCCCCTCAGGGGCAGAGACCTGGGCTGGCAAGGACTGTCCTGAGGAGGAAAGGGAATGGGTGTGAATGGGCTCTGACACCTTCCCTGCCCTGGCAGATTCTGACCATGTACTACAGATCCTCGGAGTCCTGGGAAGACACCTGCAACCTGTATCACCTGAATGCTACTCTTCAAAGTGCCCCGGAAGGTAAACCTGGGCCCGAGGATGCCCAACCCTCCCTCTTTTTCATTTTAGCTATGGTTCAATAAAAACGTTGATGGCTTTATTCAGCCATTCAACAAATACTCATTGAGCATTTATTATGTGCCACGCCCTGTTTCCTGGCCCTGGGAACACAGGCATAAACGAGAAAAATATCTCCTCCTCTCCTGAAGCCCCCATTCTCATAGGGAGAGACAAACAATGATACAACCATTAAAAATATATTATTCTCCTACTGTTATTTATTTATAACATAAATTAATCTACATTGTAAAAAATAGGTATGTAGCATAATAGCAGTTGATGGTAAGTACTATACAAAATAAAGCAGGAGAAAAAATGATACAGACTTGGAGGCGATCCAGGAGAAGCCCTCTGAGGAGGTGGCATTTGAGCTGAGACATGAAAGAACTTTGAGGGTGAGCTGTGAAGGGTCAAAGGGAAAAACATTCCAGGCAGGCAGAGCAGCAAGTGCAAAGGCCCCTGAGGCAATAATGAGCTCACCTGGTTTGAGGAACAGCGAGGAGGTAGTGTGGCTACAGAGAAGGGTAGAGTTTTAGGAGAAAAAGTTGAAGTGACAGAGGCTGATGGTCCAGGACTTGTGGGCCACATGGAGGACTTCGGTTTTGGGGCAGAGTGTAGTGGGAGCCACAGAGGCTCCAGAGCAGAGGAGGGACGTGACCTAGCATGGGTTTGGGGAGGCTCCCTCTGGTGGCTGTGGTGGACACAGACTGTAGAGGACAAGGGTGCGAGTGGGAGACTAAGGAGGAGGAGGCTGCACTAGTTCAACAGGGGATGATGGAGGCTGGACCAGGGTAGAGGCTGTGGCTCTGGCTAGAAATGGTGGGATGCTCAACTTCCTAGCCTAGGGGACCAAGAAAGAGGATAGAGGACACTGCTACTGGGATCTCACTGTAGGCGTAAGAGGAAAAAGTCTCCCCAGGCCCAGAACTTACAGGGACTAACGGTGACCAAGGCTTTGGTTTGGGCCCCATTTCTTGACATGTAATAATAATAATAATAATAATAAACAGCAACAACAATAATAATAAATAGGCAATTATAAAGCATTGATCAGATGTTGTGTTAAGTGCTTTATTTGTATTAACTCGCTTAAACCTAACAACATCCTGGTGGGTTGGGAATATTATGAGCCCGTTTACAGATTACAAAACCAAAGCACAGAGAGGTTAAGTAACTTACTCTAAGTCACACAGCAGACCCAGAATTTGAACCCAGAAAGCTAGCTCCAGAGGCTCTTTTGCCCAGCCTCTAAACTTCTGCTTTCTCTCCGCAGAAAATAAAAAGGGGGAAGAGACTTTCCAACTGCGGATGGAAACAAGGTGAGGGCACCAGGATCTTGGACTGGGTGGAAGGAAAGCCTCAATTCCTGGCATCCAGACTCCTTAGCAGTTCTCCCTGTGTCCTGAGTGGAGGGTGGGAACCATCTAAGCCTGCCTCTCCATGCCTGCCCCCTCATCTTGCCTCCCATCCTGCCATCCCCTGCCTATCCCCCATTCTGCCCCTGCCCTACCCTTCCATGCTTGTCTACCATCCAGCCCCCATCCTGCCTTGTCCTGGGATGGCGGCCTCTACCACAGTGGACATGCCCCAGATACCCAGAGTTGGCTCCAAGCCCCGTGGCTCTTCCTCATCCTCATCCTCATTGTCTCTAGACACCCCAGCCCCCAACCCAGTCCTGCTCCCTCTCCCAAATGCCCTCTCCCAGGTCTGCCCCAGATTTAAAAAAAAAAAAAATGTACTGACAGCCTACTGAGTGTCCGGCTCTGTCCTAAGAGCTGGGGGCACAGATGTGAGCAAAGCAGCCCCTTCCTTCCTAATGTAGTTCACAGCTTGTCAGGGGAGACAGACAATAACGAAATAATCACCCAGGATCAATGTAAAGTGATGACTGTGATTAAATGTGGCAAAGAAAAGTCCAAGAAGCTATAGGAGAGCAAATTAAAGAATGCTCTCGTGTGCAGACTGGACAAGGCTTACCACAGGGAGTGATTCATCACCTGAGATTGCAAAGAGGAAGGGATATGTCAGGGCGAAGAGGGAAAAGTGAGGATTCCAGGTTGAGAGAACAGCGTGTGCAAAGGTCCAGTGGCAAGAGGGAGACTGACACTTAAAAGCAATTGAATGAGGCTGAGGTGGGAGAAGGCAAAGTAAAAAGGTGAGACAAGGTGTTTGGTAAAGGTTTTAAGTAAGGCTATGACATATCGGGTTCCTATTTGTTAAAGCTGTCTGCTTTGGGGGGCAGAGAAGCAATGGGGATACCCAGGAGGAAGCTGGTGCACTGGGCCAGGAAGAGATGATGACAGTGGGAGCATGGGGTGAGGGGGAAGGAGGAAGAGAGAATGAAGCTCTGAAATTCCCAGGTTCCAGGGTGATCGAGAGGCCACAATGACCATCATGGAGGTTTCCCTGCTCACTGGCTTCTACCCCAACCATAATGACCTCAAACAGGTAATGTAGGTCCCACCTTCCCACTGCTGAGCAGGGTGGGGTGTCTTGGCCACAACCCACACTCCCAGTGTTGGCACAGGGCAGAATCTACCCCTCGTCAGTGCCCCATGGTCACTTCTGGTTGTCTCCCTGCCTGAACCTAGCCAAATCCTCACCTGATTGTGCCTCAGTTTCCCGAGTACTGGGATTGATTGGACAAAGACGGGGAGTTCTGAGAATTGCTTCGCATTGACTGGAGTTTCTAAGGCCATGGGCCTTGTGGGGGTCTCTGCTAACCTGAAATCCTCACCCTGTGCCCCAGCTCACAAGCGACGTGGAGATGTATGCTTTCCAGTACGAGACCAATACGAAATCCAGTGACAGCAACGTGGTCCTCTACCTGGAGAAGGTGAGGAAGCCCAGGTGTCCACCGGAGGCTTCTGGGCAGCCCAGTGGGCAGGGAGCCCATGGTCAGCAAGGTCCTCCTGGGTGGTATTGCCAGAGAGCCACGCCATCTGGGGTCAGCGCCTCAGTAGTCAAGGCCACGTGGTGGTCAGGGGTTATGATCAAGGCCCTATGGTCAGTGCCCAATGGCCGGGGGCCCTGGTCAGCTCAGACAGGGCTCCCTCCCCCAGCTCTCCCACAAAGAAGACACGGTGCTGGGCTTCCGGGTGCACAGGATGCTGCAAGCAGAGTTCCTGCAGGCCGCCCAGGTCACGGTCTACGACTACTACGAGCCTTGTGAGCAGGGCGGGTCTGGGGCGGAAGCGTGGCCGCGACAGGGAGAGGACTGCGAAGGGCAGGGGCAAGAGGGAGGGTAGCGGAGCCGGGCGAGGAAGGGGAAAATCGGCGGGACTGAGAATGGCCGGGGCCTGGGGCTGAGGGCAAAGAAAGGTGCTGAAAGGAACCTAAAGGGTATAGCGACAGAGAGCGCGGCCTTCCTGGGTGGTCGAGGTGATGGGAGGGCCTGTAAGGGGTTGGGACAGAGGCTAGAAAGGACTAGGTATGTATGGCCTGCTAGGCACGGGCTAGGCAAGAAGGGGCGGGGTCTTCAAAGGGGAGGGGCCTGCTGAGGGCTGGCTGGGCTAGGCCAGGTGAGGCGGGTTCTGAGGGGCGGGGCCTGCGGCCGAGGAAAATCTGGGGGCGGAGCCAGACGGGCACCCCGCCTACAAGAATGCTAGCCCAAGCCAAACCCAGGCACGCTTCTGCTCTCTCAGCTCGGAGGTGCAGCACCTTCTACAACCTGCCCACAGAGCGATCTGACCTGAGGAAGATCTGCCACAAAGACGTCTGCAGATGTGCTGAGGGTGAGGTCACGGGGACACGAGGGTCGGGGTTGCCAGGCAGGGGGTCCAGGAGCCTTTCGTCGCCTGCTGTGTGCCGGCTGGGCTGAGTGTAGGCAGAGAGAGACCCAGCGAGGTAGGAAGATAGAGACAGACAGAAGTTGGAAGAAGGCCAGACCCAGAGACCTGGGGCCGGATGGGGGTCTGAGGGAAGGAAGCCCCCTCCCCCAGTGGTCCCCTCACCTTCCAGCACTGTGCCCAACCCTGAGGAAGAGCAACAACCAGCTAAGGCAGGAGGAGCTCCACGTGGCGGCCTGTGAGGCGGGAGTGGACTTTGGTGAGTTTCCGGTTTGGCAGGAGGCAGGGGAAGACCCGCCTGCTAGCCAGGCGCCAACACGAGCCCTCCTGCCCGCCTCCCCCAGTGTACAAGGCCAGGCTGAAGACTGTGGAGGCCTCTGCCGCCAACCCCTACGTCTACTACAACATGCAGCTCCAAGCCATCATCAAGAGTGGTATGTCCCTGGTGGTGCGGGTCTGCACTCTGGGGGGCCCGCTTTGGGGGAGGGTCAGGCCTGCGCACGCTGGCACACTGGGCCTCCTCTCCTCCAGGCACGGATGCTGTCATGCTGAACACCATAAAGAAATTTGTCATCCACGCCACCTGCCTTGACTCTCTGGACCTGCAAGAACAAGAGTCGTACCTCATCATGGGCCACACCTCAGACCTGTGGAAAGTCAAATCGGAGTGCGTGGGGGCCCCCTGCTGCCCTGGGGACTCAGGCCTGGGCCCCCTTCCTACCACAGCCCAGTCCCTGGTGTCAAACTCTCTACAGTACCTGGCAGCCGGAGACCTGGGTTGCGGAGCTGCACTGAATGGAGGCGCAGGCTGTGTGCTACACTGCTCCAGGGAACGCCGTTCACACAGAGGCTTTTGTTGTAGATGTTTATGTAGATTTGGTTTAACAACAGAGGGTAGTAAAGAGTCAGAAGGAGGGGTGCCTTTTTTAATCCCCAGATAAATGGACGAAGGCGGGGGTGTCCAACCTTTTGGTGTCTCTGGGCCACACTGGAAGAAGGAGAGTTGTCTTGGGCTACACGTTACATACACAAACACTAACAACAAAAAAACTCATCATGTTTTAAGTAAATTTATGACGTTGTGTGGGGCCACATTCATAGCCATCCTGGGCCACATGTGACCCACAGGCCATGGGATGGGCACCCCTGCACTAGAGACTTGGGGACCCAAGATGGCTCTGTGGAGTACGCCCTATAGTCTGAGGCTCTGAGGGGCTGCCAAGCAGGACAGAGGGGAAGACAGGGAAGTCTCCATGCCTCTGCGGGCACCAGGCTCTCCTCACCCTTCTTCCTTCCCTCTCCACAGTTACACCTACGTCCTGGGCAAGGAGACATTCCTCATACATTGGCCAGCAAATGGAGACATGGAAAAGAAGGAATTCCTGGGCCAGCTGGAGGGATTTTCAGACTACTTGAGCACCCACGGCTGCAAGTCCTGAGACCCTGAGGCCTCTGCTGCTCTCGGGCTTGTTTCTAAGCAGGCCCAGGCCACTGGACTGAACCCCGGGTAAAGAGTGTGGAATATCATACCCAAGCTCCGGACATTCGTTCCTGCTTTGACATTCGGCAGGGCTCTGCACAGCTTGCCCCGGAATTGCCTGCACCTGCCCCCGCCCCCTTCCTCTCTCCTACTCCATTCCAATCATGCTGGCCTCCTTTGTGTCTTTCCAACGCCCAAGTCAATTCCTACCCCAGGACCTTTGCACTCACAGTCCCCTCTACCCTCTTCCCCCAGATATCTGCATGACATGAACCCTTCCCTTATTTGGAGGAGGTGTTGAAATGTCACCTCCTCTATGGTACATTTACACAATGGAATACTACGCAGCAGAAAAAAAGAAAGAGCTACTACCCTTTGCAAGGGCATGGATAGAACTGGAGAGCATTATGCTAAGTGAAATAAGCCAGGCGGTGAAAGACAGATACCATATGATCTCACCTATAAGTGGAACCTAATCAACAAAATAAACAAGCAAACAAAATATAACCAGCCACACAAAAAAAAAAGTCACCTCCTCAAAGCTACTTGCTTTAATAATATATCTAAAATGGACCCCCTCCCATCACTCTCTCTGTCTTTCCTCACTGTTTTACTTCCTCAATAACACTTATGAATATATCATATATAATATCTATTAGTTTCATTGTTAAATAAATGTTTCCCCTGCTCAACAATGTCAGCTCCTTAAGACCAGGTCTGCACCTGTCTTGCTCACTGCAGTACTCCTAGTTCCTACAGCAGGGCGGCTGGTATGCAGTAAATGCTCCAGAAATTATTCTGATTGGATAAATGCTTGAATGAATTTGGTGCCCACCCTGCACCTGGTCCTGACGGAAGCTTGGCAGGAAACCCCAAGCAACTGAGAAGCCAAGACAAGGGGCAGGAGAGGATGAATGAGTTTCATCCATGTGGGAGTGGGGGACCTGCCAAGCCAAGGTAGCAGCCCATGTGGGTCCAGGGACACACACCCCAAGGAAGGGAGGAGGGAAAAAAGGAGAGAGAGATAAAAAGGAAGCGAGGAAGGGAAGGAAGCTCGTGACCTGTTTGTATAACCCTCAAGTAAAGAATGTTTTTTTAACTTTTAAAGGGTGTAAAAGAAGGAGAAGAATGTGCAACGAAGACTCTATGCTATCTGAAAATGTAGAATATTTATTACCTGGGCTTTATGGGGGGGAAGTGCCTACCTCTGAGTTACTGTAGTAGTTATCTATTCCAATCAAACAAATGGCCCTAAAACTTAGAGGCTTAAAGCAATAAATATTATCATTCAGTTTCTGTGGGTTGGGAATCCCCAGGGAGCAGCTTAGCTGCATGATTTGGGCTCAGGGAATCTCTCATGAGGTGACAATCAAGATGTCAGCTGAGGCTGCTGTCTTCTGAAGACATGACTGGGGCTGAAGGAGCCACCTCCGCAGTGGCTCACTCATATGGCTGGCAGGGCGGCCGTGCCTCTTAGGGGGAGGACTCAGTTCCTTGCCACGTGGACCTCTCCACGGGGCAGCTTGAGTGTTGTCACAATATGGCAGCTGGCTTTCACCAGAGCAAGTGATCCAAGAGGAAGAGCAAGAAGGAAGCCAGGATGTCTTTTTATGACCTAGCTTCACACATCACACAACGTCATCTCCAAAACACTCTACTGGTCACACAAGCCAGCACTATTCAGTGTGGGCAAGGACTACACAGGGCGTGACTGCCAGGGGGCAGGGATCATTGGGGCCATCTTAGAGGCTGCCAAACACAGATAATAAGGGACAGAGCTTGGGACTGGAACCCAAGCAATCTGGCTGCAGAGTCCATACACTCACCACCATGTACGGATGTCCCTCAGTGGCAAAAGTTGGGGACAGTTTAATTAGGCCTATTTTTATATCAGTTTTAGATTTACAGAAAATGTGAGAAAATAGTGCAAAGAACTCTCATACACCCCTGCAAATTTCCCCCTATTATTTTTTCCTTTTTTATTTTTTTTTATTTTTCAGTTACAGTTGGCATTCAATATTATATTAGTTTCAGGTGTATACCCCAGTGATTAGACATTATATAACTTACTAAGTAATCATGCCAATAAATCTCATGCCCACCTGACACCATATATAGTTATTAGGATATTATCGACTATATTCCCACGCTGCACTTTATATCTCCATGACTATTTTGTACCTACCAATTGCTACTTCTTAATCCTTTCGTCTTTTTCACTCACCTACCCCCAACCCCCGCCCATCTGGCAACCACCAAAATGTTCCCTGTATCTATGAGTCTGTTTTTGTTCTGCTTGTTCCTTTATTTTTTTAGATTCAATTGTGGGTAAATATGTATTTATTGCCATTTTATTGTTCATGTTTTTAATCTTTTTTTCTTCTTCTTAAAGAGGACCCTTTAACATTTCACGTAGTACTGGTTTGGTGGGGATGAGCTCCTTTAGCTTTTCTTTGTCTGGAAATCTCTTTGCCTGTCCTTTAATTCTATATAATAGCTTTGCTCAGTAGAGTAATCTTAATTTTAGGTCTTTATTTTTCATCATTTTGAATATTTCTTGCCAATCCCTCTTGGCCTACAAAGTTTCTGTTGAGAAATCGGCTGAAAGTCTTAAGGGAGCTCCCTTGTTGGTGACTAACTGCTTTTCTCTTGCTGCTTTTAAGATTCTCTCTTTGGCCCTGACCAGTGTGGCTCAGCCGCCTGGGCATGGTCCCCCTAAGTGAAAGGTGGCTAGTTCAATTCCCGGTCGGGGCACATGCCTATGTTGCAGGTTCAGTCCCAGTCAGGGTGTATATGAGAGGCAACCCATCTCTGTGGTTGTGGTTCCCCTATTATTAACATCTTGCATTACTATAATACATTTGTTGTACTTAATAAACCAACACAGATACATTATTATTACCTGAAATCCACAGTTATCACCTAATGTCCTTTTCTAAGATCTCATCCAGGACACTATATTACATTTAGTTGTCATGTCTCCTTAGGCTCCTCATGGTTGTGACAATTTCTCAGTCTTCTCCTTGCTTTGATGTCCCTGACAATTGAGAAATACTGTTCAGGAATAAATATTGTAGGATGTCCCTTTACTAGAATTTATCTGATGTTTTCTCATGATTAGACATATAGGGTCACAGATTTGGGAGAGGAATATCACAGAAATAAAGTACCCCCTTCATCATATTATATCAAAGGTATTTATGATCAACATTATGACAATTGATGTTGTCATGTAAAATCAACTGACTGAAGTAGTGTTTCTCAGGTCTCTCTGCTATAAAGTTACTGTCCCCGCTCCCTTTTCCAAAATGTACTCTTTGGAAAGAAGTCTTATCTGTGCAGTTCATTCTAAAGGGATGGAATGTCTACATGAATTATTTAAAATTCTTCTGCATGGGAGATTAGTTTCTTCACCCTCATTTACTATTTTATTCAATTCTTTATTTATATCAGTAAGGACTCATGGATATTCACTTTATACTTTGGCTTATAATCCAATACTACTTGATTTGTTGCTGAAGTTATTCCCATTTGGGCCCTGAGAGCTCTTTCTATTGGGCTAGTTGGCTCCTAGTGGGTAAATGTAAATTTTTGTGTATATTAATAAATTAAATCTTAATAATACTGGCAGTTTATATTGCCACTCCACCATAGACTGAAGTTTTTATTTTTTAATGACGCAACATTCATTTTGTCTCTTTTATAAGTTCAGGTTAAACACTGCAATAATCTGATGCAGAAAATTCAGCTTCTCAAGTCAAGGGAAAGGGGGTCGAGAAAAATGGAATAAATATTAACTTTTTTAAGAAAAAAAGAAAGAAAGTATCCGATCTCAACCACAGAATGTAAGACTAAAAGGACCAACATTCCTGTCCCAGAGTCCCAGGAGAAAAAGTGTAACACAGAAAAAATATTTCAAGAAATTATGGCTGAAAACTCCCCCAAATGGCAAAAGACACAAGCCTAGAGATTCAAGAAGTTCGGCAAACCCCAAGTAGAATAAACTAAAAGAAATCCATGCCTGGACACATATAATCAAACTGCTAAAGCTTTTCTGTTGGCTCCCTCTGACAGCAGCTTGGGCTGCACGGAGTTCCCCCTGAGTTCTGGACTTCTGCTAAGCCCGTACCACCATTGTCTCCTTCCAGCCACCATCATGATCATCTACCAGGACCTCATCAGCCACAAAATGTTCTCCATCTACAAGATCCCAAAGATTGGAGATGCACTGTGCCTGGAGGTAGAACAGAGGGTAATGCTGATGACTCACTCATTGGTGGGAATGCCTCCACGCCCAGGGTTAAGGTACCAAATGTGCAGTCATCACTTACGTTTATATTGTCATGAACCATCATTGGCAGGAAAATAGCTTCACAGAAGAAGCCTACAGGAAGTACATCAAAGATGACATGAAATCAAAGGGGAACTTGAAGAACTGAAACCAGAAGGAGTAAAGCCTTTTATGACAGGGGCTGCAGAACAAATCAAGCGCATCCTTGCTAATTTCAAACACTATCTGTTCTTTATTGGTGAAAACATAAATCCAGATGGCAGTGTTCCACTGCTGGACTACCGTGAGGATGGTGTGACCCCATATATGATTTTCTTTCAGGATGGTTTAGAAATGAAAAAATGTTAAGAAACTTGGCAATTTGGATCTATCACCTGTGATCATAACTGGCTGCTGCTTTTCATCCACACACCATAACTAGGACAAATGGGACCGATGGTATCTTAAGCTCTTCGTTTATTTTGACCTTGATTTATTTGGAGTGGAGGCATTGTTTTTTAAGAAAAACATGTTGTGGAGGTTGTCTAAAAATAAAATGCATTTAAACTCAATTGCTGAAAACTAAAGACAAAAAGGAAAACTGCTGAAATCAGCCGAGGAGGGACCATCCATTGCACACAAAGAATGATTTCAGTGATAGCAGATTTCTCATCAGGAAACATGCAGAATGGAAGGCAGTGAAACAATATTTTTCAAGTTCTGAAAGAAAGGAACTGTCAACCTAAAATTCTATATACAGTGAAAATATCCTTCAGGAATGAAGGTTAAATAAGGGCATTCTCAAAAAATAACCAAGAAAATTTGTTGCCAGCAAACCTGCTCTAAAAAAATGGTTAGCCCTGGCTGGTATAGCTCAGTGGATTGAGTGCTGACCTGAGAACCAAGGGGCCTCTGGTTCAATTCTCAGTCGGGGCACATGCCTGGGTTGCAGGCCAGGTCCCCGATAGGAGGCGCACAAGAGGCAACCACACATTGATATTTCTCTTCCTCCCTTCCCCTCTCTCTAAAAATAGATAAGTAAAATCTTTAAAAAAAAAATGGTTAAAGGGAGTTCTTTAAATGGAAGGAAAATAATACCGGAAAGAAAATTAAAACTGCAGGAACAAAGACCAAGAGAAATGATAAATTTCCAGTTAAATATAATAGACTATTTCTCTCCCCTTAAGTTCTTTAAAATATGTGATGGCTGAAACCAAAAAGTAAAACAATGACTGATGACATTTTCACTGTATGTAGATATTACACATGTGACAACTCCAATCTAACAAGGGGAGGAAGAGAGAACTAAATAGTGGTTTTGCATTCCATTCAAAGTGGTAAAATATTAATTCTAAGCAAACCATGAAAACTTCAGTGTTTATATTGTGATCCCTAGAGCTACCATTAAAGAGAGAGATTGTAGCCCTGGCTGGTGTGGCTCAGTGGATTGAGCGCCGACCTGCAAACCTAAAGGTCGCCAGTTTGATTCCCTGTCAGGGCACACGCCTGGGTTGCAGGTCAGGTCCCTGGCTGGGGGAGTGTGAGAGGCAACCAATGGATATTGCCCTCACACATCAATGTTTCTCCCTCTCTCTCTCCTTCCCTTCCCCCTCTCTAAAGTAAATAAATAAAATCTTTAAAACAAAACTTTAGCTTGAAGGAACACTGCCATCAGCTGGCCTGAGTTCAAGTTCTGGCTAGGCCACTTATAAGCTGAGTGTCCTGCACGGTTTGCATAATCGCTCTGAAATTCGGGATCTTCATCTGCGAAAGGGATGGTGGCACCTAAGAAAGAAGGCTTAGGAATGACCTGACAGGCTCAAGCCCAGAGCACACTCCACAGAGTGCCTAGCACCCAGGAAGCCCTGGACACTCAGGGTATTTTTGCCTCTGTGATTTCTCCACTCACCAAATTCATTTGAGCAGAGCCCCAGACAAGTTACTCAACTTCTGCATAGAATGCATTCCTGGAAATGTGTCCGAAGCTGATTTCGCTAAACGCAAACAAGAGCTTTCTGTGTTTTAAAAGACATTCTGTTTCCTGAGGACTACGCAAATTATGAAATCCCACATTCCTTCTTACCAGTTAAGCAGCACTGCCGAAGATATATTTCCAGGGTTTCACACGTGTTGTTTAAAAAAATAATTGGATTGCCCTGACCAGGTGGTTCAGTTGGTTGGAACATCATCCCATACACCAAACAGTTGTGGGTTTGATTCCAAGTGCGGGCACATGCCTGGGTTGTGAGTTCAATCCCCAGTCAGGACGCATATGGGAGGCAACCAATTGATATTTCTCTCTCACATCTGTATCTCTCTCTCTCTCTCTCTCCCCCCACCCCCCTTCTTCTCTCTCCAAAATCTATTTTAAAAAATTAAATTTATCTCACTGTGTATATTTTGGTTCTAATTACAAAAGTGACAGAAGTTTGTTGCCAAAAATAATTCAGTTGCTACAGAAATATGCAATGTGGAAAGTAAAGGTGGCGTGGAGATCCTCATACAGAAATGCCCATAGATGGTTTCTGTGTGCCCAAGGAGGGACAGTGCCCCCAGCATCAACAAGGCCACAGACGTCAAAGTATCAGAATACAGGAAATGAAAGAAATGGTTCATTCAGCACATGTAATACTTTAGTAGGCCTTGCCAAGTTGCCTTCTCCAAATGTTCTAACAAGGGACACCCTCTCCAACAGTTTCGAGATTTCTCACTTCCCCACACCTCCAATTCTGGGCATCCCAAATGTCTTCATTTGGTTAAACTGAGGGGAAATTTGACTAGATTGCAAAAAGCGCACACATGCTTCAGTTGCGTCCACTTCCTCTATAATTAAACACGTGGTCACCAGCTTAAACCTCAAAGAGCCTGGCTGAAGGTCAAGATTTGCGGCTTTTGGCATAGACTTCACTTCCCTCCACTATCCCCTCTTCTCACTCAGCCCCAGCCACATTGACCTTCCACTTCCTGCAATGGACCAAGCCCTTTCCCACCTCAGGACCTTTGCACATGCTGCTCCCTCTGCCCTGAGCCTCTTCACCTAGGTAACTCCTATTCACCCCATGAGCAGATTCTTGTAATCAGAAAAACAAAACAACAACAGAAGAAAAAAGAAACCCTGTTTTCCCATTTATAATAATACTACCAGCTTCATAGGGTTGCTATGAGGATCAAATGAGATACATATTTTAAAACACGCGGCGCAGTGTTCCAGAAAGCATTAGGATGCAGCTCAATGGGCACCTCCTGTGAAGCGCTCCCTAATCACCCTTCCCAAGTCAGGTTCCCATGTATTATCCTTTCTTGCGGTTCTCTCCACTGGGGCAGGAGGGGTAATATTCCATAAATATAATTAAATAATTGCTTGCCATATCATCTGCTTCATGTTTCTCTTTCCATTAAGACCATGACTCTGGAAGGGTGGAAATGCTGCCCAGCACCATGCCTGCCCCATCGGAAGCACCCGATACATGTCTGTCAAATTAATGAATGGATCGAATGAGTTCCAGTGTGACTCAAATATACTGAAGTGTCAGAGGCTACAGTTCTTACCACTGTTATCAGCACATCCATTTTCTCCCTTTCCACACTTTTTATAAAGACAAAGGGTAAAATTCAGTAATGCTCACACCACTGCACAGCCAGCCACATCTGGCCAGGCTGGGAGGGCCCCAAAACTCTCCAACAGAACTGTTGGTGGGTAGGTAGCGCCCCCATGTGATTGCCGAGAACATTTGCTTTTCTGTTAGTGTACAATGCTCACATTCGATACTCCCGTTAGATACTCTGTTTGTCCTTCCAGGTCAACTCTCCCCCTTCTCCCCACAACTCTGTGCCCTGGGAGGCTGACAGTGTGATTGGCTCCCTGCCCTCCTTGCCTTCTGGTACAGCCACTGAGAGGCTCCAGCAGGGGATGCGAGTGTGGAAGGAGAGGTGGCAGGGTCTTTATTCACCCACCCCTGATCACGGGCTCGATCTAGTGACTCAATTTTAAAGTTCAGAAGGAGGCAGAAGGGATATAATATCACTTCCCAGGCTAGGTCATAAAAAGATATAACTTCCACCTGGCTTTCCTTCTTCGATCACTTGCTCCGGGGGAGCCTGCTGCCAAGATGGGAGTATATTCAGGCATCTCGAGTAGGGGGAAATTGAGGCATTCCACCAACCGGCACCCACCAGCCAGCCGTGGGAGTGAGCTACCTGGGAAGCAGATCATCCGGCCCCAGTCAGACCTTCAGGTGACTGCAGCCCCCATAGGCATCTTGATTGCAAACCCTATGAGAGACCCTGAGCCAGAAAAGCCCAGCAAAGCTGCTCCCGGATCCCTGACCCACAGACAACTATGTGAAATAATAAGTTTGGGGATAATCTCTTATGCAGCAATAGAGAACTACTACAGCTGCTAACAATAGTTCCATGCTCCCACCTTGGGGTCCTTTGCACTTGCCACTGGCTCTCTCTGGAACTCTCTTCCCCCACCTCCTTCAGGTCTCCCCTAAGATGTTGCCTACCGTCACCTTCTCTGATGTTCTTTTTTCCATATCCCTACCTTAGTTCATGTTTCATTCTAGCATATTTTTTTTCTTGTCTGTCTCCCCTACTAGAATGCCAGCTCTCCGAGGGCAGGGATCCTAGTTTCGTCCGATGCTCTATCCACAGCACCCGGGACAGTGCCTGGCACAGAGTAAGCACTCGGTACGGTGGCATTATTATGAGACTCTAGCAGTCCTGATTCTTGTCATGGCTGGATCAGCCTCCGATTTGTTTCCTGCCCACTCCGTGTCGACCCTGGCCAGGGGATGGGACGTAGCTGTGACCCTCTCCCTCCACTGGGTAAGCAGTAATTGGCAACTACCAAGGGAAAGCCCCTCCACATCTCTCCACTTCCCTCAAGACAAAATCCCAGGTCCTCTGTGCAGCCTACAGGCCCCCAGCCCTCCTGAAAGTTCACCATTCAGCAACAAAGAGCCATGAACTGTTGGCATTCCCTGACAGAGTGGTCTCCGCGCCCGCCAACAAAGCTTTGGGAGTTGAGGAGAAAACATTAAGCACCTATTTTTTAATCTCTATTTATTTTTTGTTTGCTAAAGAATATATTTATGTAATAAATATATTATTATAAAATAATCCACAGGCTCTTGGTATAACTGTATTTTTATATCATTTATAAATAAATATCCACCTGGGGGTGGACGTTCAACATTTTTACTGCTGGGGTGCACAGTTGGAAAAAAATTTTAGCGTCATTTATCCTAATGCAGTTTTGCCCCCCAGAGGACATCGGGCAACGCTGAAGACACTTTCGGTTGTCAGCCGCTGGGGGAGGGGTGCCACTGGTATCTGCAGGGTGGACAGCAGGGATGCTGCTCAACATCCTACAACGGACAGCACAAAGAACTCTCCAGCCCAAAATGTCAGCAGTGAGGAGGTTGAGAAGCCTGGCCTAAAGCACCAGGTTCTCGCTTGATTCTGGGGTCTTTGCACCAGCTGTCCCTCCTCCCCGACTTTTTTATTCACCGGGTTAAAATCTCAAACTTCAAGCAGTCCCCTCCTCCAAGAAGCCATTCCTGCTGCCTATAGGCTGGGCCAGAGCCCCTCCTAAGGTCTCCTCCAGCCCCCAGTGCTGACTGGGTTAGAATTGTCCTGCTGTATTTTTACAAGCACCTCCCCCAAACCCCCATGCCTGTCCCTTGGGGCCGACAGCGTTAGGTGGCCCAGTGACTAGTTCACCTACTAGTTTGCATGCCAGGCGCTACTAAGCATTCCACCCGCGGTCTCGAATTCTGGCACATACTCACGCAAGCGCACAAACCCCCACACACTCAGGGTGCAGTTACCCTTATCATCCCCATTTTACAGAGGGGTACACTGAGGTTCCGAGAGGGAATCTGGCCAGGTAAAAGACTCAGAGAGAGGTAGGGGCCCAGATTCTAATTAGTGCCTGATTCCTGGGGGACGGGAGGCGGCGAGGAACTAGGGGAACGCTAGCTTGGGGGGCTGCGACGCGGAGACTGGCCGAGGCCTTCAGATGCAGCCCCGCCTCCACGAGGGACGTGAAGACGCGGACCCCGCGCAGCGTGGGGACATGTGACCTACTGCAGAGGCCGCACCGCCTCCAACACCCAAGGTCCGCGCGCTCCGCCGCAGGGTGCAGACCCCAGAAACTCTCCTGGGTTTGGGGCGCAAGAGCAGAGGCGGAGCCGGGGCGGAGCCAGTGCACAGCCCCCAACCCACCCATCGAAAGCGAAAGAAGAGGGCCGGGAAGGAAGGGCGGAGCCTGCCCGGAGCCCCGCCCCCTGCCCTGCGCGCTGCTGGACCTCCGGGCGCGCCCAAGTACGGGGGGCGCCGAGCGCGCAGTGCGGACCTTCACGGGTACCTGCGCGGCCGCCACCATGTCTCAGGAAGGTGTGGAGGTAGGAGATGACTACAACTGGGCCCAGGGCCCGCGAGAGACGCCGGGGAGGGAAAGGGGCCGTGAAGGGGGCTTCGCAGTTCCTGGGTACTCCATCCGAAGCCCAGACCTTTCCCTAGCTGGCGCTTGTCTCCCCCATCAAGAAGGAAAGTGACTGCTACCTCCCCCTGCGCGAAATGCGGCCTCCTCGACGAAAAGCGGGGGCTGCAATGTCAAGGGTCAGAGGCCAGGGGTTACCTGGCCGGCCTCCTCCCAAGCCTGGGACGCTTGCCCCAGTCCACACCCTCCCCCAATGCCCGGTGGGGACTTTGGCTTTTTCCAGGAAATGCCTTGGAGGGATGAAAGTGGGAGGTACTGAGGCCAAAACCAGGGGTCAAGTTCAGGCCGGGAGAAGAATGCCTAGAAATGAGGGAGGGGCAATCACTCTTCTCCTTACCCCATCGGAGCCCACCTGTCCCCTCCATCCCCCAGCTGGAGAAGAGTGTCAGGCGCCTCCGGGAGAAGTTTCATGGGAAGGTCTCCTCCAAGAAGGCGGGGACTCTGATGAGGAAATTTGGCAGCGACCACACGGCAGTGGGTCGCTCCATCGTGTATGGTGAGCAGGCAAATAGATGGGCTGGGGTCCAGGGTCTGGTGGGGGTTCCTCGCGCGTGGGGAGTGTGGTCGGTGAGGAAGGTAGGAAGAGGCATTGAGATCCTCTCTCGGTCCGTACTGGGGCTCTGGGAACCTGAAATTCCCACAAGATCCTTCAAGGGCCCTTCACTTACACTTACTCTCCCCACCAGGGGTAAAGCAGAAAGACGGACAGGAACTGAGTAATGACCTGGATGCCCAGGTAAACTGAACCCCCTCTCCTCAAAGGACAAGGTAACTGGGACGGGGCTGAGGGGGAGGGGTACGAAGAACAGAGGGAATCCGGCCCACCCATCCACAGTGAGCCCCCTCGGTGCACTGCCAGTCCACAACTCATTGTCCAATCAGATTTACTTATTCACTTCTCCGCCAGGGAGCTTGCATACAGTAGGTTTTCATTACATGCTGATGGTATTAAATGGGAGAGAGAGACATGAAACTAACCAGTGACACGAGCCAGGATTAATGTCATCATAGAGGAGCCCTGGAGGTCAGAGAAAGCTTCCTAGAGGATGTGTTGCCAACTCGCTGGAGAAAAGTGATGCCTGGGAATGAAGGGGTCAGGAAGGGTCTTCTGGAAGGGGGAATGGTGTGAGCAAAGGAACACAGACAATCTGGGATGAGCAGGAGATGGAGAAGGGAGAGGGGCAGGGAAGCTCAAGTGTTGAATGAGCGGATGGATGAGAGGCTTTGAGACACAGGAACATCATGGACACTTTGCCCTTTGAATGGCTCTGGTAGCTGATGCACTGTGGATTTTGCCTGCTTGAAAGGCCCAGCATTGAGTTGTTAAAGAGTATAATAAAATATGTGTTACACTCTTTGCATTTATACATTTACGCTGATACCTGTAAAGAACATGATAAAATAATAGCAAAGAGTAGCATTGATTGAGCACTTCCGTTGCAGCAGGACTCCAGGAATTTTACCTCTTGACTCATTTCATTGCCACAGTGGCCCCGTGAAACAGGTCCTATTATGTATTGCCCCATTTTACGGACAAGGAAACTGAGACACAGAGTGATGAAGCCACTGGCCAGGATTACGCAGCATGCAGGAGGCCCCTGGGACTTGAACCCCAGGCACACAGAGTCAGAGCCTGGGCTCTGAGATGCCCCTCATTAGGAACCTGGGGTGGTGGGTGGGGGGCGTTGCTTGGCCACGTTCCCACAACTGGAAGTAATGGGGGGAAGGTGAGGAGGGTCAAACTTGCTTCTATCTGAACCCAGAGCTGGAACACTTAGCCTAAAGCAGCATGACCTCAAAGAGGCAACCTGTCTCAATGCCGACAAGTATATGACATCTGTAAGCAGGATGGGAATATGAGGTCCAGACCTGCTTCACCACACTCACTGAGGGTGATCCCAGGCAGGCCCTCCCCCAGCTCTGGGCCTCAGTTTCCCCATCCGAACAATGGGGGTGACAGTGGGGGTGACGAGCGTGCCCGCCTCTCAGGATGCTGTAAGGATAACTGAGGTCATGCACTCTCATGAGGCTCTCGGTGAGTGAGTGCCGCCTGACCAGCTCCTCGTGAGTTAGGAACACTCTGCTCTTACCATCCCCCGAGAAATAAGGTGAAAAGAGGCCTGAGCTGCATCCTTAGCCTCTGCCCCTGGTGTCTCCACCCAGGACCCACCAGAGGACATGAAGCAGGACCAGGACATCCAGGTGAGTCCAAGATGTGGGAGTAGGGAGGTGGGGCAGGGAGGCCATCCAGGGGGGAGAGAGACGTCTGTCGGAGACTAGAGTTGGCGTATGTTTATGTTGGTGGAGGAGGGGTGACCACACTGTAGTGCCCACCCGCCCAATTCCACAGGCAGTGGCGACCTCCCTCCTGCCGCTGACAGAAGCCAACCTACGCATGTTCCAACGTGCCCAGGAAGACCTCATCCCCGCTGTGGACCGGCAGTTCGCCTGCTCCTCCTGTGACCATGACTGGTGGCGCCGCGTGCCTCAGCGGAAGGAGGTGATAACCCAATCCCTGACCGTGACTTTCCTGACTCTGTCCTAAACTCCACTCCCAGCCCCCATCCTCAGTGTCTGAAGCCCTGATTTAAGAACGTCAGCCTCTGGGAGCCCAACCTCGATCTCGGGCCAAAACTACCAACCCTAAGCTGAACTTCTGACCTTTAATTTGAGGAACTCGGCACTTACCCCAGACCTTGACCTCTAACTGCACAGTTTGACAGCTACCACAGAAATCAAACCTGATCCTGAAACTGCAACCCCAGATCTGACTTCTGGACCCACTGACCACTGGTGTGCTTTTGGTACATGCTTAAGACCCAGCTCTAGCAGCATAGGATGGACCCTAGATTTATAGTGTTTACCAATTTCCGTGGTATAAATATTCCCACTGTGGCCAATAGCAAGCTACCAGAGCTCCCCTCTGACAGTGAGCCTGTTCTCTTTTTCACACCTACAGGTGTCTCGGTGTAGGAAATGCCGGAAGCGCTATGAGCCAGTGCCATGTGACAAGATGTGGGGCGTGGCTGAGTTCCATTGTCCAAAGTGCCGGCACAACTTTCGGTGAGGCACCCCTCAGCCCTGCCTCACCCCAGCCCTGCCCCACCCCAGCCCTGCCCTCCCCCACCCCAGCCCTGCCCCAGCCCTGCCCCAGCCTCACCCCAGCCCATCCTAGCCTCATCCTCACCCTCGGACCCTCATGGCCCTGCCTGCCCCCAGGGGCTGGGCACAGATGGGGTCCCAGTCCCCTTGCTATGGGTGTGGCTTTCCCGTGTATCCGACACGGATCCTCCCTCCGCGCTGGGACCCGGACATGGGGCACCGCAGCACCCACACCCACTCCTGCTCGGCTGCCGACTGCTACAACCGGCGAGGTAAGGGCCCGGCGTGTGCCCCGTGGCCTCCCCTCACTCTGGGCAACCCATTTGGCCTTTGACTCCTGAGACAGCAACCTCTGGTGTCTTAAGTACCAAGGTCTCAGTCCCTGTGACCCCTTCCCTTGGCATCGGCCCCTCCCCCCACGTCTCCGTGCCCTACTCCAGTTTCCGCGGACTACCGCCTTCAGACTAACCCTTCGTGAGGCTCTACCACGCCTGTCACCGCCTTCTGTGATCTTGCCCATGAGGCTCTGTAATTTTCCTCGCTCGGCCCATACCCCAGTGTCCCGTGGCCTCTGCCTCTGTAGTCCCTGTATTCGTGGTTCATGTTTTGTCTCCTGGAGTCTCAGGTGATACCCATGTCCCTGGGTCTCCTGTGGCTTTGAAACCTGTGTCTTTCAACTCCGAACTTCCTGTAGCTCTGAGCCTGTGACCTCAGCCCCTCCCCTTCCCAGACCCCCCATAGCCTCAGACCCTTTGCCCCCAGAGTCTCATGTGACCTCAAGCCCCCGGACCTCAGAACCCCTCCCTTCCCAGAGCCCCACGTGCCTGGGACATCCTGTGCACACCCCAAGAGTCGGAAGCAAAACCACCTGCCCAAAGTCCTGCACCCCAGCAACCCGCACATCAGCAGTGGCTCCACTGTGGCCACCTGCCTGAGCCAGGAGGGCCTCCTAGAACACCTGGACAACCTCATCCTGGAGGACCTGAAGGAGGAAGAGGAGGAGGAGGAGGGCGGGCACAGGGAGTGACCCTTGCCAGGTGCAGATGCAAACCAGACACAATGTGTGGATATTTTGTGTTGTTATAAAATATGAGCTCAAACTGAGATCTAAGTGCCCTTGGGGAGCCACCTGGGTCGGAGATGTTCGCAGAGGGATTCCTGGGTCCTGGGGAACAGATCCACAATGGGAAGGTCTGTGGGACATGGCTCACACTGAACCATGAAGGAGGTGTGGCCAGGACAACTGGGGCTCCTGCTGACCAACATCCCCTGGAACCTGGGGGACAGATGGAAAGATGATCACGGCCTCAGGGGCCGGATCAGCATGGCAGCCTTCTTGAGAGAGTAAGCCCCGCCATGAAACTCAGCCCAATAGACACCGTCCTGGTAGCGGTTGCGGTAGTGGCCACCACGGTGCCATACACCATTGAGGTTGGAGTGGGCACAGGCATGGTACCACCAGCCTCCCCGATGGTACAGGGCACAGTTACCTGAGGGGAGAGAGAGTCCATGTCTTCTTTCCAGAATAAAAGCATCTACCAGTACCTCACTAGTGCAAGGCTTTAGCCAGGCATGCCCTGGGCTTCCACTTTCTTCTTCAAAGTAATGACTTTAATTCCTTCCCTATCCCCTTACCAAAGTACAAACCACACTTTCCCCCCCCTTTCTGCAACCCAGGGTCTCTACCTCTCCTTCCTTTACCAGGAGGGAAAAAAATCTCTACTTTCCAGAATAAGAATCTTCTCCCACAGAGTCCCCCATACTCCCCACCAGGACAAGAGTCCTGACTTACTATTGCCTCTTCAGAGAATGAATCTGAGCCCCCAGCCCCTCACCAGAATAAAAGTCCTGAACTCTGTTCTCTTGCAGACCCTGATCCTTACCACAGAGAAATCTTACTCAGCCCCTTCCATTCTCTCACTAGAAGCTCCACCTCCCCATCCTCCCTCACCAGAATAAGAGCTCCTTACCAGAATAGGAGTCTCGGTCCCTATCCACGGTGCTGAAAGGCTTGTCACTGTGCCAGGAAAGAGAGTCTCCAGCATCTCCATGATACTGGCCAAGCCGTAGGCGGTAGTGGTCCCTCTCCGGCTCCAGGGAGAAACCATCATAGTGGGCACGGACACGACGGCCCCCCCAGTCCTCCAGGAGCACCAGTAGCTCATGGTCTCCACGGCTGGTCAGCTGATGTACAGGCTCAAGGCCTAGCCAGTATTCCCCATCAGGCTGCCCAAAGCCCACCTGGCGGGGCAGGAAAGTCAGGAAGTTAGAAGCAGGTCCCCTCCTCTGCCCAGCCCTGCCCCTACCTACACGCACCTGCCTACCTTGTAGTGCTGCCAGGTAGTAAAGAAGTTGACAGAGCCATCTTGCCGCCTCTGAATCACAGTCCAGCCTCCACCCTCCAGCTGTTGCTCACACCATGCCGACACCGTATGCCGGCCTAGTCGCAGCTCGTACACTCCACTCTGCCTGTGGCCTGCCTGGTGCGCCTCTGCACAGTCTTGCCATGGGCCTGTAGGTACACGCATATGGGGTAAGTACAGCCTAGACCAACCAGTCCCTTATTAGAGGAAGAGCCCTCATTTGTACTGGTTCCTCTCACCAGAATAGCAGTCCTGCCTCTCCCATTCTCTCATCAGAATAAGTACCCCAATACAGATTTCTTTGTCAGTCACTCTTCTCTCATCACAGCACATGTGGATCCTGGAGTTCTTACATCCTGGTTCTGTGGTCTCACCAGAATAAAAGTCCTGAACATGGCACTCGGAACCAGCTCAGATTCTCACCAAAGTAGCAATCTTAAATTCCTTGATCCCTCATCAAAATAAAAGTCCCTCCTCTCCTACTTTCTTACCATAGTAAAAATTTCAGAGTAAGAGCCATAGTCCCTTGTTCCATCACCAGATTAAAAAGTATTTCCTCCAGTCCTCTCACCATGAGAGGAATATGCCATTAAAATCCTGACTCCAATTTCCCTCTGCTCAAGCTACACCAGAAGTTCCCTGGCTCCTCACCACCACCCCACCCCCCACAGCCCTGCCCTCATCTTACCTGTTGGCTTGGTAGGAACAGCAGGGTGCCCTGCGGGCATGGGAGAGGCCAAGGGACTCTGCTGTCTCAGGGTCTGGTCTCTCTGGGACTCTGGGGCTGGGTCTAACCTGCTTCTGTCATTGGTGCCACCCACGAGACTGACTGGAACCACAGGCACCAGGGGTGGTGGCAGGACCTGGATGATCAAGAGAATCAGATGTGACTGCATTAACCCTCAGCCCAGACCAGTCTGGGCTGCTAACTCTCTCAGCACCTAGATGGGCAGGAGATCAGGCAGGGGCATGGACTGATCCTCCCCAAAAGCATAACTCTAGCTGTCAAGAGCAGACAGAGCTGAGCTTAAATTCCTCTTCTGCTGTGCACAATTTAAGCAATCTGTGCCTCGAACTCCTTTTTTTTTTTTAAGTAGGAATAATGATATGAGTGGCTCCAGCAATGAGTATTAACTTACTTACTTAATGCTCCCAACAACCCTGTAAGGTAGGGACTGTCCCAGAGCAACACGTTCCAGAATTTGGAATAATGTGGCAAGAATTAGAATCAATAATGCTAGGTCTGTATCGTATATTAGATAACACTTCCATAACATGGGTCTTTGATCCTTCTCCACCTATGCTTGGTTACAAGATTCTAAGAATATTCATATGAAGTGGATAAGTAAAGATTTTAAGTAGCCACCATTGAGTTTTGACCCAAAGGAATTATAGGAGAGGCAGGAACCTGGGTTTTGTAACTTTTCGGATTTTGGAACTGCAAAATAAGAGACCGTGGGTTGCAGGAGGCCCATCTTACAGACAATGCACACAGGCTGCGACTCTGAGGGTACCATGGAGGTTACCTGCTGTTGCCCGCCCGCGCCGCCTGGACACAAGCGCTCCAGCCGGGCAATAAGGCTACTCTGCAGGGTAACTAGCTGCGCCAGCTCGCGGAACTTGACATCCAACTGATGAAAGCGGAAGGCTGCGCGCTGTGCCTCCGCCGACGCGTTAAGCACGCGCTCGCCGAGTAGTTCCAGCGCAGCAGCAGGCTCCGCCCTCGGGCCCGGGCCCGCCTCGTGCTGCAGCTGCGTACGCAGCTGGCCTAGGCGCGTGCTTAGGCTGCGGCTCTCCTTGCGCAGCGCGCGCACCTCGCCCGCCACTGCGCCGTCAGCCGCCGCCAGCCGCTGAAGCTCTCGCAGCACCTCCTCGTGGCGGCCCACACGCACGCGCAGCGCCGCGACCTCGCTGGCGTTCACGGCCTCTGGCGCCGGGCGCGCCGCCGTCGGTCCGCTCCAACACACTGCCCCTGTGAACTTTTGCGGGGGTAGCACGAAGGTGTAGGTGCAGCGTGGGGCGCCCGCTCGTGTCCAGGAAACCCCCAGCAGAAGCAGCAGCTGCAGCGTGTGCAGCCCGGGTGCCCACATGGCGGACCTGCCGACAGAGGACGAGCGGGAAGGAGAGGAGGTCCCGAAAACCCAGACTGGACCTCTGACTCTCAGGCCGGGCCAAACCTGGCTGCGCCCAATGCGTATGTTTACTACACCTGCGCGCTCCAGGCCCACACACGCCCAGCTCTATACTTACCCCGCCCAAGTCTGGAGGAAACCCAGTGGGATCCCGCCCAGGCCTCTCCACTGAGTTCCAGGCACCCTGCGGGACAGAGTTCATTCAGCAAGCCTTTATTGAGTACCTACTGTGTGCCGGCCTCATTTCTAGGCGTTGGGAATATGGTCAGAAACAAAACAAAATCCCTGCCCTAGTGGGCAAGGAACAAAATAAAGTATGAAATTAATAAAATGTTTTAGGTGGCACTAGGAGAGACTTGGGGATCTATGCAGGAGCAATAAGACAGGGGAGGAAGACCTCCTGGAGGAGGTGACGTTTGACTAAAGACCTGAAAGGGGTGAAGGAGGAAGCCATGGGGATGTCTGGGAGAGAAGAGCAGCCCTTGCAGGGGAAGAACATGTGCCCCATGAGGCTAGATCATGCTGATGTATTTAAAATTAAAAAATAAATAAATAAATAAAAACACCTACGGAGGCTGGAGCAGAAGCAAGGGAAGCACGGGTGGGAGGGGCCGAGGTGGGGTGAGGGGCAAGTCTCACTAAGTCTTGTAGTGGACAGGCCATCTCCCATGTCCTCAGATCAAAACAGTGCCTGGTGCCACATAACCCCCCCAACACCCACGTGCCCCAGATCTGCTGTGTCCCCCAGGTGTTACCTGACTTACACAGGTGACCTCCAAGTGTCCTCACTGAAGGGTGTGTACTCAATGGGCACCTACACCCGACCCCATAGGGTCCACACATGGGCTCCCATTGCCTTCATACCTGGGGTTCACAGGCTCTCTGAGGAGGACACACATGCCTCCCATATGCTCTTGCCCACACTCAAAACACTCATCATGTGTCCACACATCACCCCCCTCTGTACCAAGTTCCACTGTCCTAACCCACACGTCCTCATGGCCACATAAGCATATGTCCCGTGGTCTTTATCATCACACGCATTGCCTCTTTCACACATTCAACAAACACTCCTGAGTGCCTACTGTGTGCCAGGAGCTGTTCCAGGCAATGAGGACACGGCCATGACCAACACAGACCAAATCCCTGCCCTTGTGAAGTTGGCATCCTGGTTGGGAAAACGGATTGCAGATAGGTCAGAAGGCGATACGTGCTTAGGGGAAACCTCAAACAAGGAAAGGGGTGGGAATCCTGGGCCGGGAGGAGCATTTTAAATAGAGGGGTCAGCCCTTTATTTAAAGAGAAGATGACACTTGAGTGAAGACCCAAAGGAAAAGAGAGAAGGGGAAGGACACTCAGGCAGAGGGAATTGCAAGTGCAAAAGCGCTGAGGTGGGAGCTTGCTGGCTGTGCCCAAGGACTGGCAGGGAGGCTTGTGAGGCTTGAACAGTGAACGAAAGGAGGTAAGGATAGGAAGGTGAGGGCTCAAAGTGTGCAGGACGCCGAGAGTCTCAAGGAGGACTGGGGTTTGACTCTGGCTCCTAGGGGAGCTGGGAGGAGTTCTGAGCTGGAAAAAGGCACATGACTGAACCCACACATCAAACAGGAGCTCCCAAAGGCAGAGGAGGGTCCTCTCCTTATCCCTGTGCCCCAAAGACACCAGGCCCCCTGCAACAGAAATGGACTACATCCCCTGGAGCTAGAGTATGCAACATGCACTGCCTACCGGGATCTCAGTCCGAGGTGAGGGGGAGACCTGGAAAGACCCCCGCCAAGCAGAGGCCCAGGTATGCAACAGACAGGATCAGCTTCCACCTGCCCCCTCACCCTCTGCCCTCTCACCTCTCACAACCAAGATCCGGAACCCAACGAGGAGGCTCGCAGCAGGTACAGAGGTCAGAGGAGAAGCCAGGGGTCCACTCAGGCAGGGGCCTCTGGGCTGGGGAAGGGAAGAACCAGTGGGAGAGCAGGAGGCAGGAGACTTGGTAACCCCCCACCCCACTGAACCCCTGGAGCCTGGGACTAGAGCTGGGATACTGAGCCCAGGAGCTCCAACTGTAAATATTTAGCCTTTCCCACATGAAAACCGAGGCCAAATTGCCAGACACCCCTGCCCAGGCTACCAGAGCCTGATAACAGAGGTCAGTGCCCTGGACATTCCCCCCATAGCAGAGCACAGAGCGTGGGAGGCTGCAGGCCCCAGGAAGCCAGGGAGGTCCGGCGTCAGACACAAGACACATGTACACACAGAAAAGGACGACAGCGAACATCAGCAGTGGCACCTGCTGGGTGTCAGGCATGATTCTGCGTTCTATGATCTCATCTAATCCTTGCAACCTGAGCCGGCTTCTGTGTGTAGCCTCATTTTACAGCAGGGAAAACTGAGCCTCAGAGAGGGTGAGTGACTTGCTCATGGTTCCACAGCCCAGAAGAGTCTGCAGTGGGATTCGGCCCAGGTAGCTTGGACAAACCTGCGCATGTATATACCGTGACAGTCACACATACCCATGTGCACATAACAATGTGACACAAAGACACACAGACACACAGCAACACATGCAAACTGCTGCACAAAGCAGCAAAGACGGATGGATGGAATCTCTGTGTGTGTGCATACACAGATTCCTTTGGCCAAAGACACAACTGGAAACAACTCAGATTCAGGCAGCAGTTGTCTGTTCAAAATATGGTCACACAGAGACATATAGATCACATCTTAAAGGAAAATATCTGTGGGCTGAGGATATCTGTACCTGTGTGTTAGACACATACATACCCAGGCACACAGCGTCACACACTGCTAAGCCAGAAACGCAGGTCAGGTACACAGCGAGACCCTGATACCTGGCCCCCCACCAGAGTGTGCATGTTTCCATTTGTCTCCCACACACACCATCACATCCTCACACTGGGCAAGTCATGCAGGGACAGAAACAGGAGAAAGTAACCATACAGCCATCCCTCAAGGGTACAAAGAGACTCACGCAGAGCCCCCAGAGCACAGGTCTGGGATCTCCAACCTGTGGGAAGGCCTTGCCCGCCAACCAGCAGACCAGCAGCCTTCTTCCGCAGTTGCTACCGTCCTGAACTCGTAATCCAAGTGGACTCCCAGGCTAAAAGAGGAAATGGTCCTCCCAGATCCGAGAGAGGCTGCCAGGCTGGGCTCCAGCCTGGGCTGGGGCCCCCCACACTGGGCCCCTTGTCCCCCCCCGCCCCGCAGCCCCCTCCAGCTTCCCTCACTGGCAGCAGAGAGAGAAAAAACCTAAGTCACGGAGGCGGACAGAAGGGAGAGAGAGTCAGAGAGAAGGGGAGAGACATGGGAGAAATGGAGAGACACATGAGGAGTCCAAAGAAAGAGGGTGTGAGAGAAAGGAGGACAGGGAGAGAGAGAGAGGGAGGTGGAAACTTAAGAGAACATGAAAGAGATTACTGATAGCAGAAAGGTGGGGGAGAGGAAGATGGACAGGGAGGAGAAGAGAGATGAAAAGGGGAGGCAGATGGAGGAGGGAAAGCAAAGGGACAGGGAAAGAGATTTGGGGGCTTGTCCCTTCCTCCCGCCCCAAGGTTCTGGGGAAAAAGCCAGAGAACTGAGGCCAAGACTGGGGCTTTGAGTGGAAACTGGGAGGGGATGAATTTTTCACCAAGGGCCCACATTGCCTTGAGTTTCCAGAAGGTGATGTGGAGTTTCCAGTCTCAGCCCATCCGCAGTCGGGACCTCCTGGGGAGGAGAGCTCGCCTTCAGGAGCTGGGGGCCCAAAGGAGTAAACTGGGGGCCCAAGTAAGTAACCGGCCATGGTGCTACCCCCTTCTCTGGTTGCTCCTCAAGTGTCTGTTATCTGTGTGCCGAGCACTGTGCGTACATCGCCTCTTTATTCACGGGTCGGGTCCGGGATTAAAGGACTATCATACTTACTTTAGGGGTGCGGAAATAGGCTCTCAAAATCGCACCGCCGGGGGAAATGGTCGAGGCGGGATTCGAACCCGCACTTCCTTTCTCGGAGCTCTCGCAAGCTCCCTGAGAGGCGCGGGTCCAGCCCTGGTTTCCGTAGAAACAGGTATCTGGTGTCTCTATAGCAATACAGGCAATAGTTTTTAAAAGTTTGTATTTATTATTTGAAAGAGAGAGTGGAAGAAAAAAAAGATATCGATTTGCTGTTCCACCCATTTACGCGTTCATTGGTTGCGCCCTGATCGGGGATCGAGCCCTCAGTCTTGGAGTTTGGGGGCAACCATCCAAGCGACGGAGCTGCTCCCCCAGGGCTTGATTTTTCCCTTCCCCCGCTGTCCCCGCCCTCCCCCGCGCCGCACCGCCGTCTGGTGCCTTTGCCCATCTGGGGACGTCACCGCGCAGCGACGCCTCTTACCAGGGCCTCTCCGGTGCCGGAAGTGAGCGGAAAGGCGCCGGAAGCGTCTGACAGGAGGGGCTCGTGGACAAGACGGCGGCATGCGGCAGTCGGGCCGGGTGAGGTGCGGCGGCCCAGGAGGCGGGCGGTGCCGGCGGGTGGCCGATGGGGGCTGCAGGACTCACTGCTCGCCTTTCACCCCCGTAGTCCCGGTTCCAGAAGCGCGCGCGCGCCCAGGCTCAACAACGCAACCTCGAGGCCTATGCCGCGCAGCCGCATTCCTTCGTGTTCGCTCGCGGCCGCGCGGGTCGCGGCGTCCGGCAGCTCAGCCTGGACCTACGGCGGGTCATGGAGCCGCTCACCGCCACCCGCCTGCAGGTCTGCACCGCCTCCCGCCCCCAGCCCACCTCCACCTGCCGTGCTTGGGGCCCGTCTTCGAGGCTGCGGGGATGGCTCCAGCTGTGCTGGGCCTCATTCTACTTGGTTGGAGAACGGAACCCTTATGGGGACTATCGGCCTGCCTCTCAGCTTTCTGAGACAGCAGCGAGGGCACGCGGATGAACGCACTCAGCTTAGGGCTTGGTTGGGCGCCTAAGACTGGTGATTAAGATGGGACTCGAATCAACAAAGTTGGGCCGGCAACTTGACTTCCCTCAAAGGCATAGAGCAAGTTAGGTAACTTCGCTGGGCTTCAGTTGGCTCATCTGCAGAATGGGGTGATGCACAATAAGCAAGGGACTAAAGCCGTAGTAGAATTCAAGTCTGATTGGCTCTAGAGGTCAAGTGTGTTCTACTGCCCTCTCACCCCCTTCTCCGAAGGGGTAGATGCAAGAAAGGCAAAGCAGTTTAAATTTAGAATCTTTGCTCCAAAAAGGGACGTCTTTGATTATTTCTTTTTCTTTCTAATATCCAGATACGAAAGAAAAATTCTCTGAAGGATTGTGTGGCAGTGGCTGGGCCCCTTGGGGTCACACATTTCCTGATATTGAGCAAAACAGAGACTAATATCTACTTTGTGAGTGGATGCCTGCACCCATCTTCCCCACACCTTCCTTCTCCCCCAACTCTCTTGATGAACCCATGTGCCTCTGAGCTGCCATGATTCTGGCTTCAAAGTAAACGCTCTGAAGAGATGGGGCAGAGGTTCCCACTCCCCCTGCTCCCTATATGGACACCTTGACCCTCATTTTGATCTTTTTTTCTGTAGAAGCTGATGCGCCTCCCAGGAGGCCCCACTTTGACCTTCCGGATCAACAAGGTAAGACTCAGAGGTAGCATGTGCAGTAGGAGCCGGGCTTGAGAACGGCACCAGCCGTGTGTGGTTGGTGGTCACCCACCCCTCACCCTGTTCTGCAGTACTCACTGATTCGTGACGTGGTCTCTTCGCTGCGCCGCCACCGCATGCACGAGCAGCAGTTCACGCACCCTCCCCTCCTGGTACTCAACAGCTTTGGCCCCCATGGCATGCACGTGAAGCTTATGGCCACTATGTTCCAGAACCTGTTTCCTTCCATCAACGTACACAAGGTGGGCAGGGCCTGGCATGGTGGCAGGTACCACACAGGCCCTGGGGTTGATTGCTCAGTCCTCACTTCCCAGCCCTGGGCCCGAGAGCTCCGCCTCCCAAAGTCAGATCTTACTCGTGTGTCATTGGACAAGAGGCTCCTCATGAGCTGCCTTTCCATCTGGCGGGTGGATTACACTTACCGTGCTTCATTGAGTGTTGGTTCAAGTGGTGTAGTTTGTGTTGACGTGGCCCCATCTTAGGAGGGAAACTGAGGCTGACAAGTAAAGCTAATAGTCTGAGCTTAGATAAAAGGCAACAGCTGCTAATTTTTGGCACCAGCAGGTCTCAAATTCCGCTTGCTGGATGTGATCATCAGGGAGTCTAGAGTGGGCAGCCTTGGTGGGTGCTGGAACCAGGGTTTCTAGCCAGCAGTCCATAGATGCCCCTTGCAGCCGCATTGGTCCCTGCAGGGCTTGGCTTGGGCTCTTTCGTACAGGGGACCTGAAGGCAGCTGACGTCATGCTGTGCCCTCGGTCTCTCCTTTCCAGGTGAATCTAAATACCGTCAAGCGCTGCCTTCTCATCAGCTACAACCCGGACTCCCAGGATCTGGACTTCCGCCACTAGTGAGTATGGGGGATGGGCCAGGGTGTGGGGGCTGCTCTGTGTGTGGCTGATGACAGTGCTGCTGCTGAGACTCAGTGATTGCCCAGTCTCAAAGTAAACGCCCTGACACACCATGGAAAGGGGAGAGGGTAGGGCTGGCCTCCGACCCTGTGGCCCCTAACCCCCGTCCTCACTCACTCCGGCCTCTGCAGTAGCATCAAAGTCGTTCCTGTGGGTGCAAGTCGAGGGATGAAAAAGCTTCTCCAAGAGAAGTTCCCTAACATGAGCCGCCTGCAGGACATCAGTGAGCTGCTGGCCACGTGAGCAAGGGGCAGGGTGGGAGGCTACCACAGTCCCGGGCATCCCAGAGCTGTCCCCGGAGCCTGGGGTCCTCTGCTGAGCTGCGTGTCCCCGGCACAGGGGCGCAGGGCTGTCAGAGAGTGAGGCAGAGCCGGATGGTGAGCACAACATCACGGAGCTGCCCCAGGCTGTCGCGGGGCGTGGCAACATGCCGGCCCAGCAGAGCGCTGTGCGGCTCACCGAGGTACGCCCAGTGGCTGGGGTGGCTTCCTCTGGCATCCCCCAGCCTTAAGGAAGGACTGACTTTTCCTTCACATCCCTCCAGATCGGGCCTCGGATGACGCTGCAGCTTATCAAGGTCCAGGAAGGCGTCGGGGAGGGGAACGTGCTCTTCCATAGCTTCGGTGAGGACAGGGCGGGCAGGCATAGGGCTGGCAGGCCTGGGGCTGGGGTCTGAGGCCCTCCAAGGTGGGTTGTCAGGTGCGGTGGGCACACCTGGACCTTGGTGAAGATCTGATGAACCATCTCTTCTAAAGTGCACAAGACAGAGGAGGAACTACAGGCCATGCTGGCAGCCAAGGAGGAGAAGCTGCGGCTCAAGGCCGAAAGGCAGGACCAGCAGGCCCAGAATGTGCAGCGTAAACAGGAACGGCGAGAGGCCCACAGGTGCGTGGTCAGTGGGTAAGGCGGGTCCCTGGTGCAGGCTGCCGCACCGATCAGCATCCCTCTCCTCCAGGAAGAAGAGCCTGGCGGGCATGAAGCGGGCACGGGCAGAGGCCAATGGGGACAGCGATGCTGAGGACCCCGGGGCTCCCCCCGAGGCAGAGGGTGCCAGCCAGCAGGAGGAGGAGGATGACGCTGAGTATTTCCGCCAGGCAGTGGGCGAAGAGCCTGACGAAGGTGTGTGGCAGGGGTTGATGCAGCCAGGTCCTATGAACCTGTCTTTGTGTTTTGGTAACCCTGACACAGTCTCTCCTCACAGACATGTTCCCAAAGGCCCAGCAGAGACGGGCCAGTGGGCCTCCGAGCAAGAAGCGGCAGGTAAAGCAGCGGAGGCCGGACCGTGGCAGTGACCAGAGGCCTCTCAAGACCAAGGGCAGGCCCTGGGGGCCCCAGGCCAAGCTGGGGCCTCGAGGAGCTGCTCAGGACCGTGGTCGAGGCCGAGCACAGCCACCGAAGAGAGTGGCCCGAAGCCGAGTCTGAGCAGCGGATGGAATGCCCCAGATTGGGGCCCAGAGATGCTGCCCTGGGCTCCTGCCTGGGTGTCCAGGTGCAGCCCTCAGTTTCCTTTCATAAAGGAGCTGGTTCCCTAGCCTTCACTCTAATAAACACTGATTTCCTGTGCATCAGCGGCTGCGTTTGTAGTAGGCGGACCGGGGTAAGAGGTCCCAGAGGCTAGTAGCCCCTGGGAGTTGGGCCTGGATGTGTAGAATCTGAGGGCACAGCTCAGATTTGATCTTGGTCTTTGGTGCCTCTGGGTCCTGGGCCCTACCCAACCTCCCTCAGACGGAGGGCTCCGACCAGCAGAGAGGCAGGATTTGGAGAGTACCATGAGGAAGGAAATGGGCAGAAGGGTGGCTGGCGCCTGATTGAACCTGATTGGTTCTCAGCCCTGATTGGGCTGTAGGTGGAGTTGCTGGGGGATGGACCGTGACACATTGTGGGTAGCTGACGCAAAGACAGAGCGAGGGCCATGGCAGCCACCGCCTCAGGTAAGGAGTGAGCACAGCTGGGTTCTTGGGCTGGGTGCACGTCCAGGGCCCTGGACCCTGTGTAGCCAAGCCTAGGACTCGGGGGGGGGCGGGGGGGGCGGGAAGATGGTGGTATAAGAATCGGGTCTGAAAGACAGCTTCCTGCCAGAGGCCAGGCGCCAAGAGCTGAAACAGGAAGGTAGAAGCGAAAGTGCAGGAATAGTCTGTGGGGAGGGAGGGTCTAAGCAGGGGCACAGTGGCCAGCCTGCTGGGTCCACTGGGGAGCAAGCATTCATTTCTCAGGAAGCTGAGGCTGAGCGAGGTGTACAGGAATTAACTCTGGGGCTGGCTCTCTCCACACTGTACTGTCCCAGATGCTGTTCTGGGCACTAGGGAACCTCAAGCCATCACTCCCCCCCTTCAAAAGAGACCTTTTCCTGGGGATTTTACTTAAAACAGCATTCAGGTGGAGATAGAGGCTGTATTGTGGGGGGAAAAAATGAGCAACGAGGAAGGAAAGGGGTGCAGTGGCAATGTTAGGGTGGTCAGAGCCGGGGTGAGGAAGACAGCGAATGATTCAGGCAAAAAGAACAGCCAGTGCAGAGGCCCAGAAACAGGATGTGTTTAAGGAACAGCCAGGAAGTGGACTGTAGGAGTCACAGGGAGCAGGAGAGGATGAGAGCATGTGGATGGGGTGAGGCAAGTACTGGCTTTCCCTTCCGGTAAGGAGGGAGCCCTAGAGTGTAGGCTGTGAGCCGTGATTCAACCATAGATGCTCAAAGGCACCCTCTGGAAGCTCGGGAGGACAGGCCGGGTGAGAAGGGGAGCTGGGAGACCAAAGCCTAGGCAACTGCTGGTCCATGGTGGCAGGCGATGCAGGCTGGACACCAGTGGTGCCAACGGGGTGACAGATTCTTGAGGTGGGGACTTGCTGATGGACTGGACTTCCACGCACAGTGGGGCCTGAGACCCTCTTGTGTTCCTGCTCCTCCACCCCAGGCTTGATGGCTTAGTTGTTGCTGCCAGGTTACATGGGTACCACGAGGGCAGCCATCCTCCCTGGCTCTTGCTCCAACTGGCTCTTGAGGTTGCAGACCCCAAGACAGCCAAGTGTGCTCTGGGCTTCTGGTGTTTATGGGCCAGATTTCCTCTAAAAAGGGGCTGAAACGAGCCCCTCCTGGAAGTGGACAGGACTCAGCAAAAGTCCACATACAAAGGGGTCACGGAGGCCTGGCATGCAACAGGTGCTCAGGACTGATGCCACAGCACTGTGCAGCTCTGAAAGCAGGAGCCACGTTGAGGGACAGGCCTCACTTGGCAATACGCTTGGTCCACAGGTGCCCCACCCTGCCCAGCCAACATCTCAGCAGCTGCTGACCAAGTCCTCAGTAGCTTCCAGGAAATCTTTCTGTGGCCTATGCTGATGATCGAGTTCCTGGTGGCCGTGGCCGGCAACAGCCTGGCCCTCTATCGCTTCAGCACACAGGAGCAGCGCCCATGGTCTCCGGCTGTAGTCTTCTCTGCCCAGCTGGCTGTCAGCGACCTGCTCTATGCCCTGACACTGCCCCCGCTGGCTGCCTACTTCTACCCACCCAAACACTGGCGCTATGGGGAGGCGGCATGCCGCCTGGAGCGTTTCCTCTTCACCTGCAACCTGCTAGGCAGCACTGTCTTCATCACCTACATCAGCCTCAACCGCTACCTGGGTGTCGTCCACCCCTTCTTCACCCGCTCTCACCTGCAGCCCAAACACGCCTGGGTCACTAGTGCCACTGGCTGGGTGCTGGTGGCCCTGCTGGCGGCACCCACACTCAGCTTTTCCCACCTGACGACACCAGAGCAGGGAGGTAACTGCACTGTGGCCAAGCACGAGGCCTGCATCAAGTGCCTGGGGTCTACAGATGACAAGAAGCTTGAGGCCTACACGGCCTACAGCCTGGTGCTGGGGGCGCTGGGCTGCGGCTTGCCACTGCTGCTCACCTTAGCAGCCTATGGTGCCCTTGGACGAGCCGTGCTGCACAGCCACGGCATGACAGCAGCCGAGAAAATGCATGTGGCAATACTGGTGGCCAGTGGCGTGGTCCTCTACGCCAGCTCCTATGTGCCCTACTATGTCACACGGGTAATCAACATTTTTGCTCGGCAGCGCTGGAGAGCCCGCTGCCCAGCCTTTGTGGACACGGCTCAGGCTGTGGAGGCATTAGACCTGGTGTCCTATGTGAGCCACCAGGTGACACGGGGTCTCGTGCCTCTAGCCATCTGCATCCACCCGCTGCTATACATGGCTGTAGTACCCAGTGTGGGCCGCTACCAATGCTGCCTTAGCTGCAGGAAGAGCCAGGCTCCAGAGAATGCTGAGAGCTCCAGCCAAGCCTTGCCTCTCAACGTCACAGCCACTAAAAGCTTGGGGCCCCAGGACCCTGAGCTGAGCACATGACCTGGCCTGCCCTGAGCCTCCTTCCGACCAGCAGAACGGCTGAGAACACAGGAGGCCCCAAACCACTTCCCCAAAGAAAGGCCTGTCACGAAAGCACGGGGTACTCAGGCCAGAGCCATAAGAACTCCTGCTCACAGCATCCACCCTGAGCAGGGCTGGAGAGCAAACTCATGCAGGGGGAGGGCTGACGCCACCTGCCACAAAGTGGGTGACATTTACGTGTAAACAGGATGCACAAAGGGTGATTAAAGTCTTTTTATTGCCCTTGGAGTCCCCTGCTTTCTGAGGCTGCCTTCTGTGGCTGGAGGGCCCTAAGGCCAAGGGCCCGAGAGCGACAGCTGGTTTAGTTGGTGGATGGCCTGGAGAGGGAGACGGGAGTGATGAGAAGGGCAAGTATCGGGGCTGCGGGCCCCAAAGGGAATCCCAAGACGCACCCCCCCTCCCCACAAAACTGGGGCCTCTGAGGGGTTGTGGCATGGGGCAGGGTTTGTGCAGAGCCAGACCAGCAGTGACCAGCCTGGCCCTGGATGGCAGTGTCCCCTCCTTGAGATGAAAAGGGCAATAAATGACCTCCATCTTAGAAGAGGCCTGGTGATTACTCAACCGGTATGGGGCCGCTGTCAGCCCCAAACGTCAGCTGTTATATGGTGATAGGGCGGGGGGTCTTACTTGGCCCATTCGACATTGAGGATGAGATGGTCGTAGCCGAAGCCAGACACCCCAGCAATGGCACGGGCAGCGTCCTCGCGGCGATGGAAGCTGATGAAGGCAAAGCCCTGCAGAAGGGGAGGAAGGGGGACGTTCAGGGCACAGCCAGACAGATAACCACCCCCGCCAAACATGGCCACCACACCCACCTTGGACTGGCCAGTGGTCTTATCCTTTGCCAAGTAGATACGGGAGATGGAGCCAAAGGGCCTGAAGAGCTCTTGCAGATCTGTCTCACGGGTGTCCTCTGACAGGTTGGTGACACGGATGGTGGCATTGTCATCAGCTGGGCACCGGGCAAGGAGAAGCAGTTGTGAGGGGACATGCCAGCTGGGGCCCTACCCACAGGGTAATTACTGGGTGCTGGGCGGTGCTTGCCCACAGGCCAGCATCAGGGTGCCCTCGCTGCCTCACCTCTGCGGTTGGGCTGCATGGACTCCCCGCGGCGGCTGGCCCCGTCCCGCAGGCTCGGTGGCACGTACTTCCCTGTCTTGTTCTGGGCCGCCTGCACAGGCTCCAGCTCTGGAGACCAAAAGCAGTTGGATCAGGCCTCACCCTAGCACAGCAGAGGGACAGAGCGGCCCAGGATGCTGGTAGTTCCAACCCTGACCCAGCCCAGGCACTATCTGTCAAAGCCATAGGCATCCAGTTGGTCCCTCAGAGGCCTGGTGGCCATGACGACATAAAAGCCACATCCAGGAAGCCAGCAGTACACAGAGCAACAGACCACAGGTGTTGGTACAGTCTGAGGTGCCCACAGGGCTGAGAGCCAGAGGAACGCTCTGCCTAGCCAACACAGAGGCACACGAGCACGTGGGGCAGGGACAGCCCTCAGGTCCCACACACAAAATTGAAATTTAGAGTTATGTGAAATCAGGTTTAGAGTTGTGTGAACTCAAACTCACCAGCAGCAAATCACACTGAAGGACGCGGACTGGGGACAGTCACTTGTGTGAGTCTACTTAGAGGTGTGCGTGTGTGCGCACAGGAACACACACAGGGCGGCAGCCGTGTCCATGCAGACAGACGCTGCACACTTAAGTCAGGACCATCACAAAATCGGCAGCAGAATCACAGCAGACAAGGCTCTCACACAGGGGTCCACGGTCTCCCAACCACACATGGCATGGTTAACAGAGAGGCATTCACGTGAGCCAGTCTCACAGCCCCCGAGAAGGAACAGGTGACATTACCAGCAGTCACTGCACCCACCCAGTCTCTCACACACACACAAACACGGACTGTGGCGGCAGCCTCTGCGGTGCTGATACTGCAGTGTGCAGGACGGTAACTGTGATGGGGACATCCCATTCACACAAAGCAGGTGACAACCTAGGATTCTCAGTGGCACAGTCCCCTTGCATGACCTGCCAGCCACACCCGCAGGCCCCAGCACCTCCAGGTAGTTTCTCCTTCTCGCCAGTGGATAGACCCAGCTGCTCAGCCAGCTCCTTCTGCATAGGCCCCAGCGTGTCCTTGTAGGGGCAGCGTGTGGTCCAGTGGTCACCCTTGCAGATGCGGCAGGACACAATCTTCTGCCCCTTGAGCTTGTTCATCGGGTCCTCCTCCTCCTGGCAGTTCAGATCCTGGCAGGGCAGGCGGAAGCAGCTCAGAAAGGGGCTGCCACACCCCACCACCACCCTGCCCACCGCCACCCTGCCCTACTGTCCACGCTTACCTCTTTGCTGGTGATAAAAGTCATGGACACATCATCACTGACCGTGGTAGTGGCCACATTGGGCCCTGGTGGGTCAAACTCTGAGTTCCCAAACTTCTTCCAGTTCTGAGCTCAGGGGAGAGTGGAAAACAGGTCAGGACAGGGGCAGGTAAGCCCTCTCTGCGCCCGAGACCTACATTAGCCCCTTTCAGGATGTCCTGGCCTTAAATCCCATTCTCCACCCTCTCCGAATGCCGCTCCCGCCCCGCCCATAGCAGTAACAGTGACAGCTCCTTTTTCCTGAGTGTGTCGCAGCTTCTAGTTCCATGCCAGCTCCAGGAGGCTGGGGCGGCTCTCAGCCCCACGTTCTAGATGAGAAAACAGAGAGGCTCGGGGGGGAGCAGCTGCATGGTCGAGACCGACTTCCATCAGGGAGCAATGCTCAGGAGTGTGCGGGGTCACCCACACTCCGAGGGGCCTTGGGCTACTTAAACAACTTGAACCTCAGCTTCCTCCTCTCGAAAGCGGGGACCACAAATGCTCTCCACCTTCCTGTGCTGTTATGGGGATCAAATGAGAAAACTCCTACAGAGCCTATGGTATGGGGGTCTGGCAAAAAGTATGCAGATAACTTAAAAAGTATGCCAAGCCTACTGATTGCCACCGCTTCTTCTGCTATGACCACCTCAGGCAGGTGCCGGCTCTGCTCCTCCTGGCGGACAGGCCAAGAAGAGTAAGAAACAACCTCATCCACTCCGGCGCCCTGGACTTTTTGGGACCCCAACAGAGTGTAAACACCCTCAGTTCTCCTCCAACAAAACAGGTAAACCAGTTAAACCCCGTTTCTAAAAATAAAGGCACTGGGAAAAAGAATTCTTAATTCTTCTAAATTAGCCCTCAGGGACCCCCGCACCCCGGCCCAAGACAAGGGGAGCAGGGTCTCACCTTCCTCCTCGCAACTGCCTTTGAGGCCTTCCGGGTCTCAATTCTGAAGGTGCGGACAATCTGTGGACGGGCGAGAAGGGGACCAGATGTCAAGGCTACTGGGCCCAGGGGATCGTCCTCACCAACCCACCCAACACATACCAGCCCCTCCTGGTCCAACTGCCCCCCTCCTCGCCCAGCTTCACCTTGAACTTCTTGCCATCCTCATCTATCTTATATTCGGTCACTGTCTTGATGTTTCCATTGATGACCTCCTTGGGAGACGGAAGTGGAGCTGGGAGAGGGGAAGAGGTGAGAGGAAATGAGCCACACGTAAGGGGGACAGAGGGAAATATGGCTGGGAAGAGAGGTGGCCCAGGGATGGAGTGGAGGTTGTCACTCACCTCCTGGCAGTAGCTCAGGCTCTGGGCTGGTGTCGCCAGTGGCCAAAGGGATCCCCTTGAGGAGCTCGCTGGTGACACATTTGTCTGTCAGAGGGAGTGTGGGGAGAGGGTTGAGGTGGAGGGGCAGGGTTTCCTAAACTGAAACGAAGGGACCTTCGGGATAATGCCATGCCAGGAGCTGAGAAAGGCAGGGTCAAGGTCAGAGGACTGGCCAGGAAGTGCCCCGGGACAGCCGTGAGGGGACACGCGAAGCAGCTGTAATAACCTCAAGCAATGACAACACAGGGTGGTTTGGCATGAAGGCAGGGGCAGGCCACCGAGGCGGCCGGGCGCTGGCACACAGGCAGGAGGCAGGCTCTTCCAACGCCCTCCCCGGAGTAGGGGAGCGGCTCTGAGGACTTGGGCGGAGGCATGGGAGAAAGAAGGGCTGGCCAGGGAACATCTGGAACTGGCGATGGGCTGGCCCAGATGAGGATGGCGCGGGGCAGGGGCCGGCCGTAGGGGGAGCAATGCGGGGTCGGGCGGCGGTTCCAAGGGGGAGGGCTGGAGCAGGCGGCAGCGACGGGGCTGGGGGCTGGCCGCGGTGACGCGGGGCGTCCGGGCGAACTCACCGTCCTCTCCCTCCTCCTCCACCTGGTCGGCCCAGCTGGGCTTGGAACTGCCACAAGTTTGTGGAGGAAAAGCGTTGAGTCAGCGAGACCCCTGCTCCCGCAGCCTCGGCGAACCCGGACCCATAATGCCCCCGAGGACGCCCCCAGATCGCCTCCAGGGCCCCTCTCCCAAGCCCTCGACTTACTCAAAGTCTCCAGTGGGCATCGCGAAATCTTCTCCACGCAGCCGGAGCCCAGCCAGAGACCGGAAATAAGGGGAGATCGAGACTTCCGGTTCCGTGGCCTACACCAGCCCCAGTCGGCGCTCACAGCGCCCCCTGCAGTCGGAGAGGCCCGCTGTGTGAGTGGCTGGGCCCTAGTACCCAAGAGGCGTATCTCAAGGCCTAACCCAGGACCTTAAAAAAAGTTTTTTTTCATCCTAGACAAGAAAAAAACTAAAGAAATTTATCACCACAAACGAGTATTACAAAAAATATTAAAGGGGCTTCTTTAGGAAGAAGAAGAAAAAAAGATTTAAAATATGAGTAATAAAATAACAATAGCCCTGGATGGGGTAGCTCAGTGGATTGAGTGCCAGCCTGAGAACCAAAGGACCCCCAGTTCGATCCCCAGTCTAGGGCAATTCCTGGGCTGCAAGCCAGGTTCCCACTAGGCGGCACGTGAAAGACAACCACACGTTGATGTTTCTCTCCCTCCCTTCCCCTCTCTAAAAATAAATAAATAAAATAAATACATAAAATCTTTTTTAAAACATGGCAATGACACCCTTGTCTGGTGTGGCTCAGTGGGCTGGGCGTTGACTCACAAACCAGAATGTTGCACGCAGTTAAATTTTCAGTCCAGGTACATGCCTGGGTTGCAAGGTAGGTCCCTGGCTGGGGGTGTGTGAGAGGTAGCTGGTTTATGTTTCTTTCTCACACTGATGATTCTCTCTCTCTCTCTCTCTCTCTCTCCTCCTCCTCCTCCTCCTCTCTCCCCTCTCTCCCACCATTTCCCACTTCCTCTTTCTCTAAAATCAATAAATATATCCTTGGGTGAGGATTAAAAAAAAAAGACACAGGGTGGCTGAGTGGATAAGAAAACAGGACTGTTACATACGCTATCTGCAAGAGACCCTCTTCAGACTGCAAGACACACACAGGCTGAAACTGAAGGGATGCAAAAAGATATTTCATGCAAGTGGAAACAAAACAAAAAGCTGGGGTAGCAATAGTTATACCACACAAAACAGAGTTTAAAACAAAAGCTATAACTAGAGACCACGCAATTCCACTTCTGGGTATTGATCCGTAGAAACCCAAAACACTAACACTAAAAAGATACATGCACCCCTATGTTCACCACAGCATTATTTACAATAGTCGAGTTATGGAAGCAACCTAAATGTCTGTCAATAGACAAATGAAAAACAGATAGAGAAGAGGTGATACATACCTACAATGGAATATTACTCAGCCATTAAAAAGAATGAAATCTTGCCATTTGCGACAACATGGATGAGCCTAGAGTGTATTATGCTGAGTGAAATAAGTCAGATTTCACTTACTTGTGGAACCTAAAAAACAAAACAAATGAACAAACAGAACAGAAGCAAACTCATAGACACAGAGAACAGACTGATGGTTGCCAGAGGGGAGGGGGGTTGGGGAATGTGTGAAAGGGGCAAGGGATTAAGATGTGCAAATCGCCAGTTATAAAGGCAGTCACAGAGATGTCAAGTACAGCATAGGGAACACAGTCAATAATATTGCGATAACTATGGATGGTGCCAGATGGATGCCAGGCTTATTGGAGGGACCACTTCATAAGTTATTTAAATGTCTAATCACTATGTTGTATACCTGAAATTAGTATAATATTATATGGCAACTGTAATTTAAAAAAAAATTTTTTAAATATTTTAATTGTCACCCTGACCGGTGTGGCTCAGTTAGTTGCATTTTGCCCCACAAAATGAAATGTCGCCAGTTCAATTCCTGGTCAGGGCACGACTGGGCTGTGGGTTCGCTCCCCAGTCAGGGTGCATAAGACAGTCAACGAACGATGTTTCTCTCTCACATCGATGTTTCTCTCCCGTTTTCTCCTTCTATTCCCCATCTCTAAAACATAAATAAATAAATAAATAAATTGAATCTAAAAATAAATTTTACCATAAGTGTCAATTATACCTCAATAAAAATAATAAAATAATTAATAATAATAATAAAGCTCACTCATCGAGCACGTGCTGTATGCCAGGCACTGTGAGGAGGCAATTATCACTTCCACTTTGCAGCTGAAATAAATCAAGGCTAGTTGCTTCCTCTTCTGGAAAGAACTTTTCTGGTTCAGATGATCAAGATGTCAAGTGGTGCTCAGCCACTCTCACTTCTTTCCTTCATAACATTTTTGACTCTCTGATATAATCTTTTCCATTTATCTGCACATTGTCCAGCTCCCCCTTTAGAGTACGCATTCACCATGTGAGTGACATGGCCCCCAAGGAGGCCAAAATTAACCCTTGGGGGGCAAAACCCCCCTCAAATGTTACAGTGGTTTGTGACTTTCCAAAGCCAACCCTCCCAAGTAAAATATTATTACTAAGTACTTAATTTCCAAGATTAGGGAGAAATTGAATGTAATTAGATAAAAATTGATTGATTTAAATTTAAAGATAATTCATTTTTTCCTTTAGAGGGTCAATAATGAAAAAAAGTTTGAGAAACACTGCTCTAGAATGTCAGCTGTGGAAAGCAGACATTTGCCTGTTTTGTTCACCTGTGGGTCCCAGCACCCAAAGGGCACCTGCATGTAGTAAGGGTTCAATTAGTGGACATTTGGGGCAGGGTAGGAACCAGATTATAAAGGACTTTTTAAACCACACTAAAGAGTGTGGGTTCTTTATCCTGTAGGCCGTGGGTGTGGGTGAGGTCACTGACATATTTTGAGTGGTAACTCAGCGTTACCAGAGTTTCTTGTGAGAAAGATTATTCTGGAAGACTGAAGGGGGCAGAGTGGAAAGGAATAAATTAGCAAAAGACCTAGAAGAAAACTGGGAAAGTGAAGGAAAGAAAGAGGGTGCTCTGGAAATAAGGATGAAAGTATACAGTTTGTACAAAGGGCCAATAAACATTTGTGCACTTACTCAAATTTACTCCAAGAAATGCAAAATTCAAACAACATAACAGATGAGCAAACTTTAAAAACGTGATATTACCCAATGGTAACAAAGATGTAGAGAACACTCATACACATTGTTAGTGTGTGCAATTATGCAAACTTTTTGGAGTGAAATTTGACATCTACTAAAGAGCTTATACTGCACAGACGTATCTTCCTTTGAGCCAACAAGTAATTCAACCTGTGATAAAAACTTGTAAATGTTTGCAAAGATGTGAGAATAAGATATCCATGTAATTTTTTTTTTTTTTTTGCAGTATATCCATGATAGCAAAACCCGAAACACACATGTGTCTATTCACAGGGGCTGCTTAAATAAGTTAAAGTATACTCTGCCATAATCTATAAGGTGCTATGCAGTCTTTAAGGGAGTAGATCCATTTGTGCTCAGGTTAAAAAAAAAAAAATCTCCAATGTAAAAGGAGGAAGAAAGATGTAACATTCCATATGTTATAGGAATCAATTTGTTTAAATCTTTAATAGCACGATGATATGTAGGTATACGCAAACTATTTTCAGAAAAGAAATATCAAACTCTTCCTGATTCATGCTTTGAGAGGAAGACATCAAAGGAGAAAAGCTTATTTTCTGGACTTTTCTGCTACCTTTAAATTTTTTACCGCACATAATATTATTTTGATTTAAATATAAATATATACATAAATACAAAATTACTTACTTTATATACTTCAGATATTAATGTGTAGTATGCATTTACCTAATACATGTGAGATGTAACATGTAAATATATTTTACTATGTTTTGCATATCTACTAACTTGCATTCCCTCTCCTAGGACTGCCCTAAGGAAATACACATAGAAGTGCATTAAGTTGTAAGAAAGTGTCCAGCACAGTTTAGTTTAAATGATTGGAAAATTGAAAACTATGCAACCATCATGAATAAGGAATTAGGTAAAATGTTGCCTCATCCACACAAGCACCACCCTAGAGAGAAGCTGCACTGCCCAGAGGACATTAACCGCTAAACATGGATGCTTCTGGGTGTTTCCATTTAGCCTCATCTTTACTTCCTTTTTGGGCATTTTTCTGTGTGGAATACTTTTTCTACATGAATATCAAGTATATAACATTTTTATAAAAAGCCAGGTATTCCCCAAGGGTAAGTAAAAGGGCCTGAGGGAGCTAAGGGCAGTGAGGAGAGCCCTGAGCAAGGATGGGTGGGGAAAAGCCCCCAAGCCCCTCCCCAGGTTCTTCTTGGTGGCACCAATATTCTCCCCACATCCAGCATCTATCTCCACAGGACAGCAGCCAGGACGAGAGCAAAGCCAGCCTGGCAATTCACATGAGGAAGCACGCAGTCCCTGGAAACTGCAGCAGCTTCAGGGCTAAAAGTCACGGCGTGGATTCTACTTCTCGGTGTTCTCCATAAGAAATGGAAAGGCATGTCCACACGAAGCCGTATTCAAATATATACACACAGGCTCATGGCAGCTTTATTCACGATGGACGAAAACCAGGAACAACTTGAATTAGCTTGCTAGGTCTGCCATAACACAGTACTGCAGACTGGGGAGTGGCTGAAACAACAGGAATTTATTTTCTCACAGTTTGGGGGGCTGGAAGTCCAAGATCAAGGTGTCAGCAGGGTTGGTTCCTTTTGAGATCTCTTTCCTTGGCTTGTTGATAGCTGTTTTCTCCGTGTCCTCACATGGTCCTTATAAGGACACCAGTCATATTGGATTAATGACTTCATTTTAACTCAGTCACTTCTTTAAAGACCCTTTCTCCAAATATACTCACATTCTGAGGTACTGGGGGTTAGAGTGTCAATATATGAATTTTTTTGGGGGGGACGCAATCAGCCCATAACACAACTCAAAAGTCCATCAACAGATGAGGGGACAAACAAAAATAAACTGTGGTTCATCCGTACAGTGGAACACTGTATGGCAATAAAGAAGGGAAAAACTGATCCATGCAACGACAGAGATGCATGTCGCAGACACAAAAGTCTGGGCACTGTATGACTGACTCCATTTGTGTGAAATTCTCAAACAAGCAAAAACTAATCTACAGTAGCAGAAATCAGAACTTTGATGATCTCTCAGTGGGCAGGGCATGGATTTGGAAAGGGTACCAGGTATCCTTCCAGAGCGACAGGAATTTTATCCATTTTGATTTTGGTAGTTGGTGATACAGGCGAAAACACATATAAGAAGAATTCAACTGCACCTGTAAAATTTGTGCACTTAAAATTTGGAGGGGAACAACGCAAGGCTCAGAGTCACTTATCCCAATTCCAATTTAATTATCTGTAGCATTTCTCACTCTTAAAATAAATCACCTCATCTGTTCTGGGGGTTGTCTGCCCGCCTTGACCTTGAGGCAGCGTGGGAGGTACTGGTCTGTCTTACTGGTGTGTGTCCAGCCCCAGACGTGGGACTGGGATAGAGTTGGTACCGGATCAGTGTGTGTCTGACGCCACTGCGGACCCTGAGAAAGAAGATACTTGCTAAGAAGAGCTCCTTGTGGCTAACTGGGCTTAAATTTTATGTATTTATTTTTAAAAGATTTTATTTCTTTATTTTAGAGAGAGGGGAAAGGAAGAGAAGGAGAGGGGCAGAAACGTGTGTGAGAGAAATGGCTGCCTCTTGCACGCCAAATTTAAAAAAACAGAACCTGGCAGCCATTTCTATACAGATCTTGCTCACGCAAACTACACTTTAGGGAGAAACCTGCACTCAACTACCTGCCTCTGCGCTGAACTGCCTGCCTAACCGCGTTTCTGCCATCCCAGTCAGCCCTTGGAAGAGTTCCTGGAATCCTACTTTGATGGATAGAGTTGACGCTTCCCCATCCAATCGGAGCTGCGTGGCTGCATCTCCCATCAACATGCTGCATCGCAGTTGAGGTGATCTCCCCTGAATAAAGTTTCCTTCTTCACCACGCCCCAATTTGGGGATTCCCGTTGGCAATGAACTGGTGCCAACGACCATTCATTGGCACTGTGTAAGTTTTCTGTCAGTAGCACAAGGCTGGCTACACTCGAGTGCACACAAAGCCCACACGCACATTATGCGAGTGCGGGAGATGGTCCCTGGGACAGTGACAGAGTGTTAGAGAGGCTTCCTCTGAGACAGAAAGGAGAAATAAGTGCTGGCCATGAATTCTGATTGTATGGCATTCGTTGTTCTTTTACTATAGCTGGGCTTTCTCTAAAAGCTCCAAACATGCTTGAGGGGGAAAAGCGGGTTGCAGATAGCAATGGGCAGTAGAATAGTATTTATCTATTATTTTTAAAGACACAGAATACAATGTTTATGGACACGCAGAGGTGGTACCTGCCAGAAACCACGGACAGGAAAGAGACATAGCCACACTCTCTTAGTAGCTGTGTCGGGGGGAAAAGCAGATGGGGATCTGGGAGGCACGCAAAGGGGTTTCAGCCATGCTTTGAAAGTTATTTCATGAAAAAACAACCTGTTGCTGCAGGACCCGGTATGGCAGCTCCTCAAAAAATTAAGCACAGAAATTCCATATGATCCAGCAATCTCGCTTCTGGATACATAACCAACGGAGCTGAGAGCAGGGACAGGACAGGTGTTTGTACCGGTGTTCGCAGCAGTGTGGTTCATCATAACCAAAGGCAGAGCAACCCCAGTGACGGGTGGCTGGGTAAACAAAAGGCGGTACATTCATGTAATCGAATATTACTCAGCCTTTAAAAGGACATTCTGACACCTGCTACGACGTGGATGAACCCTGAGGACACTATGCTTATAAAATAAGCCAGTCACAAAAAGGACAAATACTATATGACTCCAATTATGTGAGGTCCCTAGAGGAGTCAAATTCATAGAGACAGAAAGTAGAATGGTGGCTGCCAGGGGCAAGGGAGGGAAATGGGGAGTTAGTGTTTCATGGGGACAGAGGTTCAGTTTAGTAGATGGACAGAGCTTTGCAAACGGATGGTGGAGACAGTTGTGAAACAATGTGAACATACTTCATGCCATTGAACTGTACACTTACAAATGGTTAAGATGGTAGGTTTTGTTTTACGTAATTTTTCCACAATTTTCAAAAAATAAAAAAAATTAACTCATAAACATACATACACAAATCAAAACCACAGTGAGATACCAATTCACACCCATTAGGATTTTTTATTATTGTTTTTCAATTACAGTTGTCTCCATTTTCCCCACATTACTCTCCCCCGCCCTATCCACTCCAAGATTTTTTAAAAAAGATTTTATCTATTTACTTTTAAAGAGAGGGAGAGAAACATCAGTGTGTGAAAGATACACTGACTGGTTGCCTCTCACATGCCCCCAACTGGGGACAGAGCCCAGGAACACGCCCTGACTGGGAATCGAACTGACAACCTTTTAGTTCACAGTCAGTGCTCAATCCACTGAGCCACAACACCAAGGGCAGGAGGACTACTATTTAAAAAAACAAAATAGCAAGTGTTGGAGAAGATGTAGAGAAATTGGAGCTATCGTATATAGCTGATGGAGTTGTAAAATGGTGCAGGTATTGTGGAAAAGTTTGGCAGTTCCTCCAACAGTTAAACACAGTAACTACCATATGGTCCAACAATTCCACTCCTAGGTATATACTCAAGGCAATTGAAACAGCCCTGGTCAGTGTGGTTCAATTGGTTGGAGCATCATCCTGTACACTGAAAGGTTGCGGGGTCAATTTCTGGTCAGGGAACATACCTAGGTTGCAGGTTCGATTCCCAGTCGGAGCATGTATGGGAGGTGAGCAATTGATGTTTCTCTTTCACATTGATGTTTCTCTCTCTCTGTCTCTCTGTCTCTCTGTCTCTCTCAAATCAATAAACATATCCTCTGGTAAGAATTTAAAAAAACAAAATCTCAGCCCTGGCCAGGAAGTTCAGTTAGTTGGAGCATTGTCCCAATATGCTGGGTTGCAGGTTTGATCTTTGGTGGGGGCACATACAGAAGGCAAATGATGAATGCATGGATGGGTGGAATGACAGATCCATGTTTCTCTCTCTTTCCCAAAACCCAGCCATGATTGTATTCTTTTGCCTATATTTAAAGATTTTTTTAAATGTATTTTAATTTTAGAGAGAGGGAAAGGGAGAGAGGGAGAGAAAGAACTCGCATGCCCCCGGCTAGGGGACCTGACCCTACAACCCAGGCCTGTGCCCTGACTGGGAATCAAACCTGTGACCCCTCAGTCTGCAGGCCGGCACTCAATCCACTGAGCCACACCAGCCAGGGTGCCCCTATATTTATAAACTGCCATCCTATTAGAAATGGAGCTTTCTCGTCATCAGCAGACACTATTTGGTTCTCATTAAATACAGAGAATAAAGGCTTGCTATGCCCCCTTTTGATGATTTCAAAGTATGGCGTTTAATAATGGTCACCTCAAATAGTAACAAGGCTTTGTGCATCACTGGATTTTGCTGATTCAGTGTATATCAAGCTGCTACAATCGCTATTCATGTCAATGTTCCAATTCCGCCAGGTTTTTTTTCCCTGAGAACTTGAACCCTGGTGGAAGGAAGAACTTCCCTGCTGGCAGGCCAGGGAGCAGAAGCTACTGGATCTGTATCCCCTCCCTTTGCCCCACCCAAGCACAGCAGTGGCCCCACCTTGGTCCACAAGCCTGGCCCAGGCCAGTGCTCTTGGGGTACATGGAGGCAGGTATACCTCACAGGCAGCTAGTCACTTGGGCCACCCCTGGAACTTCACCCACCACCCAGTTGAGACCCAATGGCTGAACCACAGCAGAAAACACACATGGTTTCCTCTCCTTATGCTAAAGTGAATCCTCACTCTAGCTGGTGTGGCACTGAGTGCCTGTCTGCGAACCAAAGGGCCACTGCTTCAATTCCCAGTGTAGGGCACATGCCAGTGTTGCGGGGTCAGGTCCCCAGTAGGGGGCGCGTGAGATGCAACCACACATTGATGTTTCTTTCTCCCTCCTTTCCCCTCTCTCTAAAAATAAATGAATAAAATCTCTTAAAAATTAAAAAAAAAAAAAGTAAATCCTCGAATTGTTCTTGGTAGCATATCATATACCCGAAATGAAGACCTCAACTGTAAAAGTACCACAAAGTAAGGGAAATCAGTAAGTTGGCTAGGTTAAAAAAAAATCTATTAAGTCAATAATCAATACAAGTCGATAATATTTCTGTGGTCAAAGGACCACTGTTTGAAAAATAACATCCCCTTTACATTATTAATGAAAGGATTAAATGCCTATGAATCAAGTTAAGAAATTTACAGTATCTACATCAAAACTTTAAAATGCTATGAGGGATAGAAAAGAATATATGAATAACCACAAAGACCAACCCTGTTCTTAGAAAGGAAGGCTTGTCATTAAGATGTCAGTTTTTCCCTTGAAGTCTGTGAAGCCACATGGATGAATCCCAAAAGCATGCTGACAAAAGCCCATATGGAGGAAGAATTGGACCGGAGGTACCTGTCGGTGGGGGAAGGGGAGTGATTAAACTGGGTGATGGAAACGTTCTATAGGCTGGATAAGAATGGGAGTTACAGGATTGTATTCTTTCATTAAAATTCAAGCTGTATATTCAGGACTTGTGCATTTCAGATTAGGCCTCAATTTAAAAAAATAGGGAACCAGCGAGACATTCCTCGGTAGAACAACCTTCAAGGTGCAAAGCAGTTTTAATCGATGCCTTCATCTGTGGCAGAGAAGAGAGAGGCACGAATTTGCAGTCAGGCACAGAATGACTTTGGAAGGAGATAAGGACTCAGTTGGCTCAAGGTGCCTGGGATGCAGGGAAGAGTGCATACTTTTCACTACCCTCACAATTTTATTTTAAGTGAGTTTTAGCTTTAAAAAAGGCAGAAGGTATAGCTAAAAAAAAAAACAAACAAAAAAACAAAAAACAAAAAACAAAAAACCCTCTGATGAGTGAACTTTACCAGATACCACCTCGGGCTATTGCATTACCATGTGCGTTTGTTACCTGTTCAAAAACTAAGCCAAGATGACTGTTTTCATCTTTACAAAAGTGATTCACATATTAAAATGAGATGTCACAGAAATATGGAAGAAAACACAAGCTTATGATCTGGAGGCAGGGAAGGCCTTTCTAAATAGGCTCTGAAAAACAAAAGCAGACAAATATAAATCTAACCCCTGAAAATAAAATCTCAATATGGGAAAGATGTGATGACTCGAGGTGAAAGGAACATAAGCAGAGGTAAGATTCTGATGCCAGAGCAGCTCTCAGCGAAGACAAAGTCAAATGTCAACACAGAAAGAAGGAATGAAGTCCAGCGGCCACCAGGTACATGGATGTTGAATCACTTCTAAAAAATGCTGTTAAGACTTTCACCACCCCCTTGACAAGAACTGAAGGGATAAAAGCCAGGGCAGCCTAAAGGAAAGTGTGCATTGTTGGAGGGGACAGCGCTAAAGCCTCTCCAGAGGGGTCTGTCAGCCACATGTTCTGAAATGGAAATATAAAAACTTTTAGCCCCGGCTGGTGTGGCTCAGTGGATTGAGTGCCAGCCTGCCAACCAAAGCGTCACCGGTTCAATCCCCAGTCAGGACACATGCCTGGCTTGTGGGCCAGGTCCCCACTAGGGGGCACTCGAGAGGCAACCACACATTGATGTTTTTCACCCCTTCTTTCTCTAACCCTTCCCCTCTGTCTAAAAACAAATAAAATCTTTTTTAAAAAAATTTTAAAAACCAAACCACTTTTATACTCAATAGTCTCAGAACCTCTTGAGATAGTTCCCTGATGATGGAAGAGAATGTACAGAATGTTCAGTGCAGTGTTGTCTGTTTGCAGCAAAAAGAGGCAAACACCACTACTTATTATAAGGAACTTAGTAAATTTTGCATTTGAATTATATTTAGTCCTTTAAACGTATGACTGAAACACCTGGGACTCATCGAGTGGAAAGTGACAGTTGGAGTGCCCCTCAGGACACCATTTATGAAAATACACATACAGGTGGTGGAGCAGGTGTCACTTAACATCTAATGATGGTCCCCTGGGCCGTGGGGGCTGGAGACTGACGTTTCTTTGCTTGTGCTTTGTTGACCTTTTATAGCAAATCCTTTCCCAGAAGACAAACCAAAAAACAGTTTTGTTCATTTTAGAATTCAGTAGGATTGAGTTAGGCTGAAGGCACAGAAAGCCCACCTAGCAGATTCTTAAACAAATAAGGGGTCTGTCTCAGGGTGGCAGGCCAGGGCTCTAACTCCTCTCTTCTTGCTCTGCCATCAACTGCAAAGGGTTTCTGACCTCATGGTCACAAGATGGCTGCTGCATTGCCAGGCATCACAGCCCACTCCAAAGAAGGCCTACAGGCCATGGGTTAGGCCAACTAAGACTTCCTTTAAAAGACATTCCTGGGCCCCAGCTGTTGTGGCTCAGTGGATTGAGTGCCAGCCTACTAAAGCAAAGGGTCACCGGTTTGATTCCCAGTCAGGGCACATGCCTGGGTTGTGGGTTCCCAGTTGGGGGCACGCAAGAGGCAACCATACATTGATTTTTCTCTCCTTCTCTCTCTTCCTTCCCTTCTCCCTAAAAATAAATAAATAAAATCTTAGGAAAAAAAATTTTCCTGGAAACCACACTAACAAGTTCCACTTACATATTGTTGGCATCTCATTGGCCAGAACTAAGGCACACAAGTTAAGCCCCACCCCCAATACACACATGGGACACATGAAGTTATCTAACTTTACACAAATGCCTCTTGTGGGATCACCATCACCACTAAGGAGGAGCCCATTCTCACTCAGCCTCAGCTGAGAGGCAGCTGGAAGCCCCTTATAAATCATGAGTCACCAGGCAAAGTGATTTATAGGAGAGATTTATTTGAAGAAATATTACAACATATAAAAACTACATAAAGTTTTAATTTCCACTCATACAGTGGTAGATCTGATATAATGCATAATAAAAAACTTTTAAAATTCAGAATGCACAAAGTACTGCACAATTTGATCACTAAGTCATTTGTTGATAAGCAAACCTTACAGAACAGCTTCATGTCAGCCAAGGCCACAAACACCGTGTACAACACATTTGAACTGACAGATTTCAACATGTTAAAAATACAACATCAGTGCACATTGGGGATCCCTGGTGCCAAACACAGGGCGACGGGAGGGCGATGCTAGTCCTTGGTAGTTTTCTCCTCCTTGATTTTAGCTGAAGAGAGAGAAAACGGAAAGTCACTGCAGGGCACATATACAACATCGCCCTACAACAGGCAAGCACAGTACACACCCAAAGTCAGGAACTACCTGAATGCCAAGCGTCGGTATTAATGGCTGACTGTAAAAGAACCTGTAGCAGCTCTGAATGAACATTCAGGGAGACTGAGTGCTGCTCAAAGGTGTCCCCTAGAAGTTTCCAAACTGCCTGGGTTAGAGGCTGAGGTTAAACTCGGGGGAACGGGAGCCAGGCTCACCCGGAGGGACAGTGCCCTGAGACCCAACCGCCCACCATGGGCCAGGCACCTGTTCTGGGCACCAGACATGCGGGACTCATCCCATCTCACAGCAGCCCAGAGAGGAGTGAGGCCACTGGGCGTGTGACTCGCCCCAGTCCCCAAGCCTAGAGTTACACCCTGGCTGCCCCCCGCCCACCCATACCCATCATACCTGAGGCACTCTCTTCAGCTTTGGCCAACACACAGCGCTTGATCTCCAAGCCAATGGCTTTGGCCAGGGGCGGTGGCACGGCGTTACCCACCTGCAGGAAGGAGGGAGAGGATGCCTAGTTTGGCACAGCTGGGGTCAGTGCCAGCCTCCGCTCAGCAAGGACACTGGGCCCTGGTCTCATGCTCACGTGAGCCTTTCCATCACAATGACTCCCTGACCTGCCAATTAGCTCATCCTCCCACCCCACACACACCAACATGTCAGGAACCACCCACAGAGAAGGGAACCTTTAAAGAGCTTTAGAACTCAAGGATCCAGATATGAAAGCCACCGTGCTTCGCTTCTAGCTGAGTGGCCACTTTCAGAGAACAGGACTGGGGGTAAGGGGTGAAAGGGCATTGCCCCCTATAACCCCCCAGGTACTGTTGGCTTTTTAAGCTGTGTGTGCATTACTTGGATGGAAATACACTCATTTAAGAAGCCAACCTAACGCCCTAAAGCATCAGAGGGACTGTTGGTTCATTCCAACCCTTAGCCATAGTGACTTCTCACCACCGCGTATTTGGTCTGCTCCCTCTGAAGTGCTTTGCACTAAAACTTTCCTTCGGGGTCAATCTACCTGAGACCAGTAACACACGCTTAGCGACTCAGCCTGACCTGTAAGCACTGAGCTCAGGGACAGGGGCCCTCCTTCCTGGCTGTCCCTCTCCTGGGAGTGCTGAGGCCAATCAGCGTCCTAGTGTGAGCTGTGCTCCCTCTGAACCACTCTTTATCCTGCTCGGGGCGAGAGGGGCCCCCTCCCGCTCTGCCCCACCCCACGGACCTGACGGTGCTTGTCCAGGATGTTGCCGAACAGCCTGTACGTGTCCGGGAAGCCCTGGGAGCGGGCGCACTCCCGCACGCTCACCACACGGTGCTGTTCAGGGTGAAGCACGCGACCCTGGGGGCAAGAGCACAGTGGAGCAGGGGCGCAAGGCGGGCCGCTGTGGGCGCGGTGGAAGCTGCACCGAGGAGAAGCCCCGCCTCAGGCCTCAGCCGGTGAGCCTGTCTCCGTCAGCGCCGAGGCGGGAGGTGAGGAGTGCCTCTGCCCCACTCCCAGGCCTGACCCAGGTCCTCCATCCTACCTGCTTGCCCATGGGCTCGGGGTTGGTGACGGTTGTGCTGAAGAAGCCGTCCCACTCGAGCCGTCCGTAGAGGCCGGCCCAGTGGTTGTGCCTGTTGCCGGTGTGGGGCAAGCACCAGGGGATGAGGGTGTTGAACTGCCTGGCCGTGGAGTCACAGGCTTTGCCTGATTGGAGAGAGGGCTGCAATGAGGCCGAGGTCACGGAACAGGAGAAAGGCCCGGGAAGGTACCTACAGCACTCAGAGCCCATTCAAGGACACAGTAGCCAACAGTCCTTGTTGCCTGGGCACAGTTTTTACCAGGGGGACACCCAGGCTCAGCATGTGTGCCCTGCCCAGGGCCACTAGGTCAGTAAGCAAGAGCACCCGGCAGCTCCTGCCGGGGAGGCCCAGGTAACAGTGCTCTTTGGCCCGGGTTGGCTGACTGCTGTGGGCGGACCAGCGCCTGAGGGGCTACGGCTTCACAGTAAACTCGCGGGAAGCTACTACCCCCAGGGCGCACACAGGAGTCCCACCTTCCGCACAGGAACAGACCCCGCGGAGGGCCCCAGTGCTGCTGCAGCCGTTCTTCTTGTCGTGGTGGGTGTACCGCAGCTTCCTGGCCATGGTGCCATCGGAGAGCCGCACCTCGATGTTCGGCAGGTCGCGCCAGTCTGAGCCCGGTGCCAGAGGGATGTGCCGCATGCGGGCAGCCACCAAGGCGCTCATGTCCTGACAGAGTGCGGCAAGGCCCAGCTGTGACCCGGCTCAGGGAGCATCTGCAGTGGGCTGGGTACCTCTGTTCTAGGCACTGGGGACACCACGGTAACCAGGAATCCCCCAGGGGCTCATTTCCCATTTGGGCAGGCGAGTTACCCAAATGGACAGCTAGGGGTCCCGTGTGTGCTATGAAGACAGAGTGGGGATGAGGAAGAGGGTGGGGAGACCGGGTGAAGTAACAGCTTTAGGGCAAGCACAGGGAGAAGGCCCGAGCTGAGCCCAGCAGCTGCTGGGAGCACAAAAGGCCAGGTTTGGGACAACACGCAAACAGCAGGAGTGGCGAAGGATCAGTCAGAGGGGGTGGCAACCAGACACACCACTCTGGGCCTACTCCATAAAAAGCAAAAGCTCTAGTTGATGCTTCACACGACTACTTGCCACCGTCGGGGGCATGGGTGGTGGGGGAGACAAGAAAAGCCGGAGGCAGTGAGGAAGTGAGGTTGCACCAATCAGGATGACAGTGGTTTGGGTTAGGGGCCAAGGGCAGAGGAGCTGGAGGTGGGCTGGGATCAGATCCTGCTTCCCACCCTGAGCCTTGGCTGGGCGCCCCCAGGTCTGCCATCCTTGGGAGGCAGCTGGAAGGAGGGCCCCTCTGTTCGGCCACATTACCTTACAGATGTGGTCCCTGAGGATGGGTTGGTACTGCGAGCCTCGGAGCTGCCTCTGGAACCAGGACTGCGGCTCCCCGTTGTACGAGATCTCCAGCGCCGAAGCCCCGTTCCGGATCTCAGGAAGGTCGGACATCGTGTCGCGCACGGTGATGGTGCGGAACGGGCCTGAGCTCAGCCTGTGACAGGGCGGGGCAGACAGTCAGCACTCCTGGGGACGCATGCTGCCGCTGCTCCTAACGCCACGGCTGCCGCCCCCTGACTACTGGCACTGCCCTCTCTGAAGGGGACAACCCAGCTCAGAGGTCAAAGGGCTGCCTGAGGTCACATGGGTAGCATTCTTCTTAGACTCCATCTGGGAAGGAGACAGGCTATAGTTGGGCTTTGCTCAGGACTGCAGCCAGGCATCTGGCCACTGCTTTGTATGCAGTGCTTAGTCGGGGGTCAGACCACGACAGTGGAGGGGACAGAGTCCAACACCAAGCCTGCCCGGGTGATGCTCACAGACACCATGACACAGCGCGGTGAACAGGGGCTCCTACCTGGTTATGTTGCTGACAAACTTCTTGTCGTCCACCACGACACTCAGCTGGCAAGCCCGGGGCGCGAACACGTGCAGCGGCTCTGGGAATAGGGGGAGCTTCTCCCCAGGGGCTGCGGCCAGGATAATGGCTCGCCTCCGTGTCTGGGCCACGCCGTACTGACCAGCCTGTGCGCAGGAGAGCCATATACACAGGGTCAACTGGCACTCCAAGTGGCTGAACCAAGGTCTGGGTTGGCGACATCCCACTTTCTGGAGCGGCTGGCTGGTGCACAGCTCACCCAGAAAACCCATAATTAACCCAGCAAGTTTACTCCTGACAAGAAGTGAGACCATCTCTGGCTGGGCAGCTCAGCTGGTTAGAGCATCATCCCAATACGCCAAGGTTGCAGGTTCAATCCCCTGTCAGGGCACACGCAAGAATCAACCGATGAGTGCATAAATAAAGCAGAACAACAAATCAGTGCTTCTCTCCCCCATCTCTCTCTCTCAAATCAATTAAAAACCAAACAAACAGAAAAGGTGAGGCCGGATGAAAGAACCTAAGATTCCACGTGGTGGCCACTGGAGAGGATGGCGTGAACTCCACTGGGGACAAAGCCAGCTCTTTACAGGGCACTGCAAGGAACCCTGTGGTCTCAGTACTTGTGGAAGAGAGTCCAGGAGAGACCGCACAGAGCCCAGCCACCTACCTGGCAGACTGAGGTCACAGGGACCGAGAACACGGCTGCCAACCAGGCTCGACCTGTGAGCCTGGCTGCCACAAATGCTGGACCGGGGGCGCCATGCAACTGGCACTCGCTCGCGGCCTCCCAGCCAGCCTCCCCTCCCATTTTGATAGTCGTCTCAGGGTTAGTTATGCTGACAATGACTAAATGGACACCCACAGAGGGGATGCTTTCGGATAAGGCCATTCCCCATAGGTCATCCCGAATCACAACCCCTGCAGCCACAGCGACCTTTTGCCCTCTCCAGGTCTCTGTGCTCACGTGTGTTCACCCAGAGGGAACACTCATGTTTTACCCTGCTGGCAGTTTGATCTATGTGTGGTTCTGCCGACCTGGCCTCAGCCACCCTGCCGTGGGGATCTCACTGCTGCCGAGAGCACCATACTTGGCTCCCGCCACGCCCTGCTGAGGCAAGTGAGCTGGAAACAAAACAGCCAAGAGGCCTCTTGAATGCAGTCCCTCCTCGGGCACACGAGAGCATATAGCTCTCAAGAAGAACCTAAGAGGTAGATTGTTGGGACACTGGCTCTGAGCTCTCATATCTAAAGGCTGTGGGCTTCCCAGGAGTGGGTGCAGGGCCCAGCGGCCATCTCTCTGCCCTCACTGCACAGCCAATTATCACTCTCAGGTCTGGCCCTTTGAGCCTTATTTTCAGATAGAGACAGTCTGCTGCAGTCAGTCAAGGGACCGAGGACCCTCCTCCCGCCCGCATTCACCCACCCACCTTTGCTCCATTCCCTAGGAGCCCCACCTGCAACACGCCGAAGGTGCACTGATAGCCCATGCGGACCAGGCAGCGGAGAGTGAGCTTTAGGACCATGGAGCGCTTGAAGGAGACGAAGTTCCTGACATTCTCCAGGAGGAAGTACCGCGGTCGGTAGTAGTCACAGTAGCTGTGGGAGGCAGAAGAGACTAGAGTCACCACTGGATTGAGATTTAAAAAAAAAAAAAAAAAAAGGTCTGCTCTATCAAAAGCCACTCCCAAATGCTCAATGTTTGGCTGTCTAAAACGGACCCTCCAAACTCTTGAGGGTCTTTCCTCGGTGGAAAGTGGGCCGTGAGTTTCCTGAAGGCAAGGCTGACCGTTTCACCTCAGCACATGGCCACCAGCAGCTGTGAAGGCTAAAGCAGTGACTGTTCACCCCAGCACACCCTGCCTCGCGGCCCCAGGGCCGGCTGTCCAGTTACCCACAGGCAGCACTGAACACAGAGGGGCCTCTGCCCCGTTTACCTGAGGAAAGAGACCACCAGCGAGTTTTTGAACTTGGAGTAGGTACGAGAATTGAAGCGGTTCATGCCACTGAAGCCTTGGCAGGGTGGCCCGCCACACAGCATCTCCACATCTCCCTTCTGAGGCAGCTTCTGGCCGCGGGAGTTGGTCACCTCCCCAGCCATGACCAGCTTCAGCAGGACATTGCAGTCCTCCGTGAACACCGTGGACCCGGGGTTGTTCAGCCGGAACGCCTGGGCCGCAGGGTCCCACATTTCAATGGCCCACAGTGTTTCTGAGATGCCTGGCAGATAGACAGACAAAGAATGGCTTTAAACAACCTGGAATGAGACTCTGGAGTCCGAAAGGTGACCAGAGCCAGAAAGCTCTTCCAGGCAGAATGTGCCGGGTCTGGTTTTACTGGTTGTGCAGAGAACCTCCTGGCCTTTACCTGCTTGGTGGAACCCTTCCGATAATCCCCCACAGCCGGAAAACACGTCCAGGGTCCGCAGTTTCCGCAGCTGAATCTCCGTCTTGGGTTCGCTTGGCTCAGATGTCTGAGACTTTACCCTGCCTTTCCCTGGAGGGGACAGGCCACAGAGTAAGCCAGAGCCTTGGCCTGCTTTCTTCAAACACCTTATTGGTTCAGAGACGTAAATACCCAGAGTTATAGAAGATGGACCCGAAAAGAACCCTAGGGGATGACAACATACCTTTTCCCTTCCCCTTCCCTTTGTTTCCAGGGCTACGGGCATGGTTGGGAGGATCTTCGAAGCTTTTGCTTTTGGCATTATAGGCCTGGGGAGGGAAGAACCGCAACAGTCTGGCAGAGAAACACGCTGGTCCTCTCTAACAAGCTAATTCGATAAAGATCTACTTAGTTTCTCCCTGACTACAGCCATAAACAAACGGCCACCGATAAGAGTACTCCGATTTTACGACACTGGAGAGTCTTTTAAATTGTATTAATACAAATATTTCATGTGGTCTCTATTGAGATTCCTGCTTTTATACGTGCCTGGAGTACTCACTCTAAAAACAGGCCAAAGTGTTACACCAAGAGACTACAGGGTGATGAGGCCTTCTATACTGGAACCTGGGGAAACGCAGAAAGCATGTCACTTCAAGTGTGCCGACACGGAAAGGCCACACTCAGACAATTTGAAAGTGATCAGCTTAGTTAACAGGCTCCTGGATCCTCTCTCAATAACTAGGGCCAGCTGCACAGTGTGTGGTCCTGGCCTGGAGGCAGGCACTTGGCTGAAGGGACTGAGAGGCAGGACTGTCTCCCCGGGGAGGAGGCCCCTTCCCTAATTCACACTAAGGTGCTGGTCGAGCTAGCAGAGACCACGTAAGAGTCTTCGAACAAATTTTAGTTGAATTAGGACACTCAAATTTTATACTGCTTATCGTTGTACTTTTTAAAAAGCCAAAAAGTAGGAGCATTTGAGATCTTCCCGGCAATTATTGCAAAAATAAAAAATAAAAATAAAAAGCCAAAAGTATTAAAGTTCCAGCTCTGAATGTCGTGGATTTTTACTCTGCATAATTAAAGTGCTTTCTCGGGGGCTGTGAGTTTGACCTGAAGCCCCTCCCTCCAGCAAGCCCAGGGCGCGACCTCGAGAAAGTAGAAGCGGTCTGGGCCTCCGGCAGAGAAGTCCTGCAGACACTCGGGCAGGTCCTCCCCGTACTCCACAGTGCAGCGGCCCTGCACGGCACTGAAGTCCACCACAGCCTCCTCATCGCTCCAGTAAAGCAGGTTGATGTCTGCATGGTAACTTGCTGGAGTGGACTTATGTGTGTTCTCTGGCCTGTGAGCAGGAGGGTCTGTTAGCAATTCAATGAGTTAAGCAGTACCACATTCCTAGGGTGCTCTCAGCATCCATGGGAAAAGACCACGGCTCCCCAGTCAGGTCGGCCTGATTACTATCCTCCTCAGTCGGCACTACACACTGCAGTGGGATTCTTTGCAACAAATGCTCCTTCCACAGGTGTTTCGCCCAACACAGCTCGATGGGTGCAGAGAAGCAACCATTATGCGTAACTGATCATTGAACCTTAAAGTAGTTCACAATTCTGAATGGTTTACTTCCTCTTTGTGCCCCGACTGCAGCCCAAACAGATTAGACTAGCCCTGTGTCGAGACTGGCTGCCTGAGAAGCATGTCTAGAGCTTCTTTTTCTCATCTATACCAGCCAGACTTCTCCTTTCTTTCCCATTGTTACAAATGATTATTATAGGGACTTCGGAAAGTCTTTGATATACATTAACCAAGTGAAGCAACGTTATAACTACCTGTACAGCTTAGTTTCAGGTTAGTTCCTAACCACTACCAGTTACTAGGGTCCCAGAAAAAGACTCAGTGCAGCCAAGACCTTGGGAAAGTACAGACAGAGAGAAACTCCAGAAACAGGAAGATGAGCGCTGGGAGGGGAAGGGAGAGGAGGTGGAACGGAGACAATCGCGAAAGAACTCAAGGCTCTCTGGGGCTGCCTCAGGCAGAGCCCGGGACACTCCTCCTCTACCTTCGTCACATTCTAGATGTAGGCCTGAGGACTTCCTTGGAAAGAACTCAGCAACTATAAAATAAGGTCTAAAAGCGTGGCTATGAAATAGAATTTGAGTCACTGTCAGCACTCAGACAATCAGAAACACCTGGAAAAACAGCTATCTCTGCCTGGCTCTTAAAACACCACTGTGTGTCAGCTACGTTATAACCTCGTTTCAGGCAGAATTTTCTGGAAGAGCCTGCTGCCTCCTGGAAAAGCAGAGGCCATCACTGACCTGTAGAACTTGTTCAGTCTGATCTTGATGTCTGTCTCATTGGGCTTGCCATTATTCTTCTTGACACAGAAGATCTCTTTGATGCGGCCAATTCGGTACGGCTCAGGGGCGTCCAGGTTGCTGCCCTTGATGTAGTCCGAGTATTTCCGGTAGTGTTCTGGATACAGATCTTCATCCACGGGCTCCTTCCGTGGGCGTTTCACAGGACTGGACAGCTTGATGCTATAGAGAAGCAAAAATTACATGGAACTGAACATTACACTTTTAAAAAGTAGGTAGTGCAGTATGGCTGACCAGTGACAACAGCTCAGGCAACAGCTAGGACAAGGGCCAACCCTGCACCGGCCCAAGGATCCTGGCCCTGGCCCGGGCAAAGGCGGCACTCACTTGAACGTGAAGGCCTCAGGGAGGAGGTACACGCCGTCACCCACTCGATACTGGACACCATCCTTGGAGGCTGAGCTGTAGAAAAGCCGGCCATCTATGTCCTCGAGCTGCTCCATGACCCTGGGAATTTCCTTTTGCCTCATTTCAGCCAGACGGGCACAGCTTGCACAGAATCTGAAGGAGTAAAGCACAAAAACAACAGGCCCTGAGGTGGCAGGTAATGACTGTAACGAGCAGCCACTGGCTTAACTCAGAGACTCTGGTGACCAAGGGAAAATGTCTACAGGCGTTTGAAGGAAGTGGCTTCCTGTACTTTATGTTCATACTTCTTTTTTCTTTTTTTAAAAGATTTTATTTATTTTTACAGAGAGGGGAAGGGAGGGAGTAAGAACATCACTCGGTTGCCTCTCGCATGCCCTGCACCGGGGACCTGACCCTCAACCCAGGCATGTGCCCTGACTCAATGCTGGCAATCAAACCAGTGATCCTTCCGGCGATCATCCAGCATGCAGCATCCAGCATCCACTGAGCCACAACAGCCAGGGCTACGTTCATACTTTGAAAGCACTTACTTGGGCCCCAGCTGGTGTAGCTCAGTGGATTGAGCGTTGGCCTGCCAACCAAAGGGTCACTGGTTCAATTCCCCAGTCAGGGCATGTGCCTGGGTTGCGGGCCAGGTCCCCAGTAGGGGGTGCATGAGAGGTAACCACACATTGATGTTTCTCTCCCTCTCTTTCTCCTTCCCTTCCCCTCTGTCTAAAAATAAAACAAATAAAATCTTTAAAAAAAAAAAAAGAAAGAAAAGAAAGAAAGCACTTACTTGGGATCAAAGCCCAAAGATAGATATATATAGAGATATATATATATATATATATATATATATACACACACACACCCCACAAGAAAATGTCAACCCTATCCCACTTTTAAGTATAATATTTTCTATAAAAACCATAAGACATTAATAAACAATCTAGAATATGGTCAAAAATATACCAGGAGCAAGAACACAGAGTGGTTCAGTTAGGAACTCAAAATACCAGAGCAGGCTCATGCCGTTACTTCTATAAAGGCTAAGAAGGTATTTGGTAAACTTTAACCTTATTCCTTAAAGGACAGTGGGGTTCTGTCTTAAAAATGGAGATCAAGTCAAGAGGCAGCACCAAGCCAACTAGAGAAACTCCAGAAGCACCTAAGTGAGCCCCCTTAGATGTTGCCCCATTGGCCTCACTGTTGCTCTAGAGGTACAGATGCCACTTTCAGTCAAAACAAGTGAGGAACAGAGGTTAGGAAGGAAGGCATGGAGCACTAAGCATTAAAAAAATGCAAGGCTCCCTAAAAGCAGTCATGCACCAGTTAGAATAAAATGGAATCAAAGATCTCACTTAGAAGATACCTAAAAAATGAAGAAAAACACATGAAATCTGTGGTACAGAGACTGAAGAATATGCAAAAAAGCTGAAAATGGAAAGATAAATCCTGCTCCTGGACACTAGAGCTTCTCATACAGGTAACTCCATGCCCAGGTTGTCCAAGTACCTAAAGCCATTGCAGCAAAGACAAGCTGGTTTGGGGGTAACAAGCAAAACAATCAGGTGATGCCTGGGAAGCAAACCCAGCAGATGGAAGCATGTGAAAAGCTAGAGTGATTCACACAGAAGCGCAGTGTCCTCCCCAAGAAGATGACAACACCAGGGCCCGGTGCCAGCACTCACTTGTACTTGTTGTCCTCCGTTGGCTGAGTTTTTGGGGGGGACTCAAATCTTGCATAGTCTTGATCGTACCACAGCTGGTAGAAATAGGTCTTCCCATTGTCCTCTGCCATCAGGGCCTCAGGGTCCATGCCTCCCTTTGTGGACAGGGATGCTGTGTCAGGCATGACCCCACAGAGTGAGAGAGGGGCACACAAGGGGCGCTGGGCACTCACCTCCATGGCCCAGTTTTCTGATGGTGCTTTATAGATGACTGTCACCTTGCTGTGAATGTATGACAGCTGCATGTCCTCACACTCATCTACCAGGAACAGCTCCAGGGGGTCCGACGTAGCCCCGAGGACTGTGTCTGTGCCAGCACAGAACCAGTGGGCATGAAACATCTGCCCTTGGATGCTGTCCTCCCACAATGCCGTGACCCTGGAGTGGGAAGAGCAGAAGGGAAGAAAGTTCTAACTTTACCAGCAGATCTGCTTTGAGTTTACTGGGGAAACTTGTGGGTTTTCATTTCATTTTTTTGGTTTCAGTCTAGAACAAAGAGCTGCTGCTGCTGCTGCTCTTGCAAATAGGCATCCCCTACTGTTCATGAGAAAGAGTGTGCTGAAGTCCAGCAAAGGGAAAGATACACACCTTGCTAAGTACAGTGGTTTCGAGGAGTCATCTGGAATAACAGAGACACAGTCCCCCACTTCCAGGGTTTCCGAGTCAATGCACACCTTCTTATAGTAAGTCTTCTTACCATCAGACTGAAAACAAAGAGAGCTTATTTCAGGTGGAGATGGGTTTGAAGGTCTATACTAGGCTTGACCTGCGCATCGTTACTTAACATAAAGGCATAACCCATACTGATTTCATTAAGTCATGACCTATGCTGGCCTGACTGCTACAGAGAACATCCACCTGCCTCTACTGTCAGCTTTGTCCTTGCCAGTCAGCGGCAAGTCAGGTTCCAGCATTCGATGTTAACAGCACCAGGCCCAGCTCTTCACCACAGTCCTCAAGCCACATCCCATCCCCACCCCCTCTACCAGCCACTCAGGCCTCTTTCCTTTTCTCCCACAAGGAAAACTGGTTCCCGCCTCAGAGCCTCTGCCCTGGCTCTTCCCCACATCTACACAGGGTGGCTCCACTCCTACCTCCTGGGTCCCGGCTCAGAGGTCACCTCCCTGGCCCAGACTCAGGCCCAGCCCCTTACAGCTCTCCCCCTGCCCAGCAGCACCTGTCTGTCCTCCTCCTGCCCTGAAGCATCAGCACTGTGGGGCAGGGCCGCACCGCGCCCAGGCCTGAGGCAGCACCCAGCACAAAGAGTCCCCACGCCTGCCGAGGGACCCGGCTGTATCTGACTTATGGACAGCAAGGAAGCAGCGCTGAGGACACTGGCTTCCCAGCTTTGGCAAAGGAACAGAGCCTTAGATGTGGAGCTGATCAGAGTGACCAGGAGGCAATCTGCTAGTGCCCCGAAGACACCCATTCCCAGGCCAGAGAGGCTGACATCTCTTCAAAACAAGCTGTGAAGGGGAAGCAGCCCGACACCCTTCGAACTCTGTCAAATACCCATTTTGGCACTTTAAGGAATCTAAGTCTTTGGGCACACAAACAAAAACACATTTCTGGTGTGTGGCCACGGGCCGGGGTCTGGGCCTGGCGGCCGGCTCTGCTCCCCTCAGGAGGAGAGCAGGATCCGGGCTGCTCGAGAGGCCTGGCGGCAAGACAGAAGACCGCAGCCTCTCAGGAGGGTGGCAGTACGGAGACGGACAGCCTGCTCCCGAACTACCTTAACAGCTTCTCCAATCCAAGAGATCCGGTTCTTGTTCTGTTTCTTTTTCTTCCCCTGATGCATTTTTTTGGGTGACGGCATCTCTGGGATATTGTCATCCACTTCCTCATCATCATCTGCCTCCTTCATGGCCATGTTGGGACACCTGCAAAGTCACTTGTATAAGCAAGTCCCCTTTTATAAGTAAAGCCAGCTGGGGCTGTTTTAGACAGATAACATGGACGGGCCTAGTGACAACGCTAAACAAAACACTCCTGCCGGCTCTGCACATTTCAGCGTAGCTGACCCACACAAAGGGCACTAGCCATCAGCAGGCGTTGTCCTATGCTACCAGCACAAACGTCAGCTGAGCCTACCTCCGCTCTTGGCAGGCCTGTTTGCTCCGTCCGCTACCACCAAATTTAACCATATCCTTACAGGCTTTACACTTTCCGCACTCGGGCTGCTGACAAACCTGAAAGATAGTTAAAAAGTAAATCAAATGGCCATTAGTAACAACTGATAACAAGGTGTTAGGTGAATTACAGTGTTAGAAGTTGTATATCCAGCCTCATTAGAGATACAGGAAATGAGAGTCAGGAACAAGGTGCCATTCCTACCCTCCGGATTCGCGAAGGTTAAGAAGCTGGGCACGTGGCGTTGAAACAGGCGTGGGGAAGCACGCACTGCTCAAAGGGTTTAAGCTGGTAACACCACTTTGAAGAGCAGTTTTTTAGATCAAAGTTAAGTATATAACCCACACCCAGGCAATTCTACTGTGAAATAGAGGCAGTCACAGAAGTTTCATTCAAGGACGCTGCCTGCAGTGTGATTTATATCGACAGTGGCCCGCCACCGCGGGGTAGGATGGGACCGTCATGTGATGAAGTATTGTACTATGGAATAGTCAAAATGAATTAACTAGATCTACCTACATCAACACACAGTAGTCACAAAAAATACCAGTCGTGTATCTTAAAAAATTTTTTAAAGCTTAGATAACACATGTGCTAGATGAAGAAAAAAAGTGAAATCAAAACACAAATGGTGAGGACATGCAAATGGCTGTTAAGGGCTGCCACTGAAGACAGAAGAAGAAGCTCTGACCCCAGCGGGCAGTGCGAGCACAGGGCGGTTATGAAGCAGCTGCTATATTTTTGCATCTAAGTTTTTGTCGAAAATAAGTTAAATAATAGATACTGATATATATCCAATCTCTGGGTAACAGATTAGGGGGATTAATTCCTCCAGAGTGAAGTTAAATAAATAAATAAATAAATAAATAAATTCACAGAAAGGGGTCTTTTAAGGCCTCAAATCTAAGTTGGACAGAGTCCCCACTTTTCTGGGAAAGTTACAGCATAAGACAAGGCAAGCTCCAAGGAGGATGTGCTCCCAGTGGAGGACACAGTGTCTCCGGGGCTAGTCGTGCCCTCTGCCCTCAGGCTGGGGCCTTCAGACACGGTGAGATGCAGGCAGAGCACAGGCTACCCAGGAAGCTAGGCTCCTTAGCTAGTGACGGCAGCATCACCAGCAGTGTCTGAGCACACCCATTTCAACAGGTGCCTTATCAATCTGTCTCATGAGGCATGCAGTTCTCCCCAGATCACCAACTTCCCTGCTTACATTATAGGGCTCACACTTGAACAGTGAGCATCTCAAGCCAGAAAGAGAAGGGAGTGATTTGCTCAGATTACATGGGGAGCTCATGTAATCTGAGGTTAGCAGGTGAGGTTACCTCGCAGACCCCACACCGCCGGCGTTTGAAGGCATTCTCCTTGTCTTCTCTGTCATCCTTTTCGATTTGCTCTGCGAAGAAAGTATCGAAAATCTGGTAGACCAGCTTGGTGGTGGTAGCTTTAGTTGGGCCTTTGTCCTTCTCCTTGGCGGAATGACTGATGGTCTGACGTCTCTCAGCTCGCCTGGGAGAGAGGTTCCCATCATGTTAGCAGGACACTGCCTTCTCTGCTCTCAGGTCTTCAATTTTACTCCTGCTGTGTCCTTACCTTTTTCCCAGGGTGACCCCAGCCAACTTGATCAAGTCTCTCATGCAAGGGGTCAGGAAGATGGGCTGCTCGTCACTGTCCCCAGCTGCATCATAACTCTCCACTTGTTCCACCACAAACTGAGCGTGTCGAAGGAGAGAATCCTCAGTGAATCGATTCAAGTTGAGCACCGAAGGAGGAACAGTGGTCTTTAAGAAAAAACACCAGAAATTTCTTAGATTTAAGCAAAACTGTTCTAATCGAACTAAAAAAGTTTCTGCTAGTTCCAGACATGAGTTTTTCAGCAATATCTATGTTGCATGTAAACAGGTATGAATCTCAGATTACAAAGAACTTAAAACTTTTTACCTCAATCTTATTGATCAGGTCTTCATAGGTCGAGTCAGGGTTGTTCTGCAGGAACTCAACGACTATCTTGCTTATGTAGATCTTCTCCTGCATTACACTGAACACTGGGGCGTACTCTGGGCTGGGGTCCATCAGAATGTATTCAGCAAAGGCTAGAGTGAACAGAAGGTGTTTTTATAAAGTGGTTTGAACATAACGGCAGCTATGGTGGCCGAAGGGCAGAGATGAGTCTATGAAGTTTACGAAGAATCTAAGTTATTACATACCCAAGTGTCAAAAACGTAAAGTGCAATCAGAGTTACCATCTCATTCAGAAGTGGCCTATTTGGACTGACTAGAGAACTTGCTGAGGGGCTTTCATTTAGCTCATCTCTGGTTTCTGAAATTTGGTCTGGGTTTGAGTTGCAAAAATACGATCTACTTGTATAACTGGAGGGTCAATTCCAAGGCCAGCTGTAATTAATACGAGAGGCCATCCCAGAACCCCATGTGGTCACCACATGGTTAGTGGTGCTCACATCAGCCTGCTGAGAGGTCCTGAAGCCCAACCAAGCCTCAGAGAGGACAGAAGCAAAGGCTCCTTTCATAACCCAGAACAGTCCACATACTTACAGGTGCTGAAGCCAATGAGAGCCTTTTCACCTCCGTCAAAGCCAGTGATCCACCATTCATTGATGGGGCCAAGGTTTTTGCCATTAACACCACCTAAGAGATGGAAAAGAAAAACAGTTTCTTGAAAGGAAATGGACTCAGAGCTATGACTCACATGAAAATCTCAGCAGGGCCAAGTGGCACTTGAAGTGTCCACCTGAGCTGACATCCCTTGTGAGCCAAGCCAGGCAGTCCTCATCAGACATCAGGGTGCATTTCCGTAGCGCTGTTCACAGCACGGTCAAGCCCTATCTTTAAGAGGCAGGAGTTCCGTTGAATATTACTTTATAGGCAAGTTGTTTGTTTTTAAAATATGTGTCTCAAAAAAAAAAAATCTGGGACATTCCACTTACCTTCAAGAGACGGGTCGTCATCATATATCGGTTTTGCTGAACCAGAAAAGAAGAGCTCAACATTCTTCTCAATGAGGCCAGTGTCAATTGGGCACAGGTGACCACGTTTACAATACACGCTAGACAGGAGACAAAGAGTGTGTTAACCAGCTGACCAGTGAAGGCAAGTCGCAGCAGAGTCAAGTTCAGACACAAGGTGACAGGACTATGTGCAATTCCTAGACTGTTATCTTTCTGGTTACCAGACCACTAGATCAATACAGCGTTCTCTCACCCAAACAGCTTCTACCTGATCCTCCCACCTGTGCATCAAGAATACAGTGTCTGCAAAGGCAACACCAAGACATCAGTGAGACAGCGGAAGGACAAGAAGCCTCACGAGAGAGCAAGTCACACATCTTCCCTTGGTATGTTGCCAACAGAGAGATTCCGACTCTTCAGCTCATTCTACTCGCAGTTGGGCAATCGTCACCTCTACCCAGCTCCAAAACAGCTTCATTGCAAACAAAACAAAACAAAAAAACCCACTGATACCCATTAAGCAGTCGCTCCCTATTCTGTCCCAACCCCAACAACCACAGATCTGCTTTCTGTTTCTATGGGTTTACCTTTTTGAAATATTTCTTACATGGTTAGTTTTGTATTATATGAGTTTTACCTCAAAACATTTAATAAAATAAAGCATACTGTAAAATAGCTTCTGCTTCCTTCTAGGGTAAAGCTCAGATTTAAGGGGATCCATGGCCCCACCATCCGGAGACACCCCTTGACAGCTGGGAGCTGTTCCTCAGTGGGTAGGGTGCCAAACTTAAGACCAACATGAATCAGGGGTTCCGCTTAGGGACCTGCGTGTGTGGGTCTCAAACACACTCTTCTGCACTGGAGATGCCACGCCACCCTCAGAGTCTCCAGGTGGGACAAACAGGGACCTGTGCAGGTCTCCTGAGATCACTTGCCCCCACACTCCCACAGCCCAGGGCCTTGGGAGCCAGAAGTCCTCATCTTAGAATATCACAAAACTTTTTTAAAGATGAAAATGAACACTTTGAATTGAGCTCCCCTACTATGTGCCAAGTATGGTAGACAAACATGGGCCACAGCCCTGCTCTTCAGACTTGACGTCCAGTGGGAAAGATGGACACATATCAAGGGAGGGCACATGCTGCAAACCCCCAGAAGATGAAGATCGAGCCCAGCTGACTGGACTGTCTCTGGGTTCTCTTGGTGGAGGTGGCATCAAGGAGAAGTTCTCACTCGCAGGTAGGGGCGGGACTCACTGGTTCACAGGATGACCCATGCCTGAGGCTTGTTTCCACCCACCCTACGCAGCCCAAGTTCTAGAGGTAAACAGGGCCCCTTACTAGCCAGGCAGTCTGGCTCGGACAGCCCAATGCTAATGGGCACGGTATTCTGGGAAGTTTGTCCTTACCACGACCTCCCTACCCCACAGGAACGAGTCTATAGCAGACCCTGTCTCCCAGAGGAAGCTGAGCCCTGGCGCCAGCTCCTGGTGCCCTCCATGTCTCCAGCCTGAGGAATGCTACAGGGAGACCGGGGGCATGAACGCCAGCCATGTCGCCACGGTGGTTTGGTTGTGCCATCGGGAAGAGGTTTGGGCAGGCCCTGGGAGAGGAACAGCACGCCAAAATGGACCAGAATCCTGACTGTGCCAGAGAAGGGGATAAAGCCTACTGTGGTGGCACAGGGAGCGTGAAAAGTACTACAGAAGAAATACACTGGGGTCTTGTCTCAGGACACAACCCCTCAACCTGCTGTGGGGCAAGGGTGTCAGAAAGTTCTGCCCAGAAGTGATGTCCACCTGAGGCTTTATGACAGGAACTACCGAGGTGATCCACTTGCCCCTATGACACCTCTCCAGGGACAGAAACAACAGGTGCCTAGGCCTCAAAGGAGACATGGGCTGGTCCCAGAGCCAAGCCATTTACCACCAAGAAGCAAAGTGAAGTCTCTGTTTCTGCACGAAGCCACTGCACCTCCAGCAGAGGGAGCAGACGAAATGAAAGGTACTGAAGACCATGAGGACTCTGTTTACTCAAGGGTTCATTTGAGCCTTGCCAAAGATATAGTCCAGATACCACGGACCGTCACCCAGAAAAAATTCTGGAGTCAATGCCACAGTCTGCAAAGCCCTGTACGATCTAGCCCTCTCCCTGGCACCCTGCTCCCCGACTACATTTCCTTACCACTCACCCCAACCCCACCCTACCCCAGCCCCACCAGCCTCATCACTGAGTCTTCCGCAGCCAACACACGGCCACCTCTGGGCCTCTGGGCCTGCCATTCCCTCCTCCTGCTGTGTCTTTCCCTAGCTCTCCCCTCAACTTGTTCTCTTACGCAGCTGAATCTTGGCTCAAGTCATTTCCCCACCATTCTATTCTAAACACAACTCCTTTCTCCTAGCCACGCTATGCTTCCCATGTTTTTCACATGTATCACGGTTGTTACTACCTGACCGACAGAACAGCAGCTAGCACAAAGTTGGCCCTCATTTGAATGCATGAACTCCAGGATGTGTACAGACTGAAGATTTAACACGTACGGTTTTAATAAGCGCCCACCAAAAAAAACAAAACAACAACAAAAAAACACCAACCCCTAACGAAGGTCTACTATACTTCCACCGGCTTTGCAGCTTTTACTCATCAAGTGTTAGCAACTTAAGAAATTTGCAGGTAAGGTGCTAGAGATAGTAAGCAGTTAGGCATCTTTATCTTTAGGGAAGTGCCCTGTCACAATGAAGCCGCGTCTCAGTACCTGAAGCACGTCAGTTTGTGCTGGGGAAGAGCCTCATAACTCTCAAAGCCAGACTCGTTGGCATCAAAGATGGACAGTCTTTCATTGGTCAACAACTGTGGTTCATCCACCTGAGAGACATGGGACCATTAAGCAGAGGCACAAGAGCCAAGGAAATACGAGGCTGGAGACAGAGCTGGAACTTACTGCATCAGTGGGATGGTGCTCATACTTCAGTTCGGGGTCATCCAGGTACTGTCCACACTGAACGCACCTTTGCAGATGGGTCTGTGGGGGCAGGACACAAATGGTGCTCAGAGAGCCGGCGCCAAGCAGTCCCGTTAGTGCTGCGCCGCCGGTTTTATCCCCAGATGCACGTTTACCTTGGAATACACTACTGTTTTGGTTCGAGCCATTTTTTTCTCAGTTCTGGGAACAAAAACACAAGATAGTTCCTTTTTTCAGTCATTTGAGAACATATCAGAATCCACTGTCAAGGTCAAATCTAACCCACCCGACACAGATGAGTACCAGGTGCTGCATAAGGGGCAAGGTACTAGGTCACAAGTGTCTCTTTAGCAAATGCAGGGGACCTGCCTCACTGGGAAGAAGTGGAGCATCTTGGTCCCGTGCTCACATACCCGATCAGATTCAAAGCTATGGCTGGTCTGGCAATTAAAAAAAAAAAAAAAAAAAAAACCCTTTTTCTTTCTAGAACAACTATTTTAGTATTATCATCTGCTATGTATAAAAACAAAAATAAGTTCTTACGGTTCTTTGGATGTAGTTTTGCGTCTCTTCTCCTCCTAAATGGAAAAAACAAAAGTGAAGGGTAAAAAAGTATTTTACATCTGCCCAGTGCTTCAGAGTTAAGAATTTTATATATGTGGTTATCACAAAACCTAGTCAGAGGTAGAAAAGAAGAAACAGAGAGACCCGAACCACCTCCTGTGTGTGTTGTCTTATCATCAAAATTCTTATTACCAAAGATTTCCTTAAAAGACTCATAAGAGACCAATTAAAAAATAAAAAAACAAACCTCAGCTTTCCTATACAAGCAGTACCTCAAGTAAATAACCGATGAAGCCCTAACCCCAAATGTGACTGTATTTGAAGAAGGGGCTTTAAAGAAAGTGACGAAGGGGTTAAATGAGGTCATAAGGGCTGGTTCCTAATCCAACAGGACTGGTGCCCTTGTAAGGGGTAGAGCCAGAGTTCACTCCCCCTCTGCGCTCACATAGGGAATGAGAAAGTGACTGTCAGCAAGCCAGGAAGAAAGACTTCACTAGCCCTGCCAGCATTTTGATCTTAGACTTCCAGTCTCCAGCACTGAAAAAAGTATCTGTTGTTTATACCAACCAGATTGTGGTATTTTGTTATGGCGGCTTGAACAGACTAATATAAGGGGAAATTTACTTCTAGAATATTTTGGCTAAATGAAGGAATGATAGAACTAGACTATCACCACTTTGCAACTTCTGGTGAAATAATGGAAATAAGCAATGCCTGTTATAAACATTAGGTGAAAAACTGAGGCGGACTTTATAATGGATGGATCAAGCGGACAGCACCTGAGCCCAGTAATCAATCATAACTCCACAAAAAGACGACTGTGCCTTCTAGTGCGATGGAACATCTCAGAAGTGCTCTGGAAAACAACAAAAGACCTGCATCTGGTCAAGCCTCTAGACCTATCATCAGTCTGCAGGAGACGGGGGTGGGGGGAGATGTGAAACGAAAGAGGAGCGCAAACGGCAAAATCCAGAATCCAGATGGGCTCCTTCCACATATCAGAGGTAAGGGAGAGGGGTCGAACTGCGGGGAGACATTTAGGACAAATATCAACCAAATATATTGTGTAGACCTTGTTTGTACCCTGCTTCAAATAGACAAACTGTAAAACACAATGGAGAAAGTCAGGGAAGTTTGAACAAAGACTAGATCTCGTTATTATGTTAGGATGATGGGATTGTGGTGATATTTAAAAAGAGTCCTTTCCTTTTACAAGTAGTTCTTAAATATTTTAGTAATGTATCTGGGATTTGTTCATCATTGGATAAAGGGAATGGAAGGAGAATAAATGGGGTTTGGCTAAAACACGGTCACACAAGTCAACAATTGTTGAAAGCTGATGGGAATGTGAGGGTCTGCTAACCTACTTGCCTACTTTTGGGTATGTTTTAATATTTCCATAACAAAAGCAATTTTTAAAAAGTTATTTTAATATTCTAGCTAATGGGATGTATCAAATATGGTAAAATTTTAAAAAACTAGGCCTTACCTTTTCATCCTCATCTTTTTCGTCAGAAACTTGTGGTTTTATTCTTTCAGGTTCTTTTTCCTCAGGTCTCCTTTTGGCAGCTCTGTTAGGTAAACAAATATATGCCAAAAATTAGCTCAGAAAAACTAACCATATCTCCAGCTTGCATTAAAAAAACAAACTAATGCCTCCCTATCAAAAAGCAAAATATTCAGGCCTGACTGGTGTGGCTCCGTGGGTTGGGTGTCGTCCCACAAACCAAAAAGTTGCGGGTTTGATTTCCCGTCGGGCCCATGCCTGGGTTGTGGGACAGGTCCCTGGCTAGAGGCATGTCATGAGGTGACCAACCGATGTCTCTCCAACATCGAAGTTTCTCTCCCTTTCCTTCTCCTTCCCTTCCCCTCTCTAAAAATAAATTAAAATCTTAAAAAATAATAAAAATAAATATTTAGAATATATCTAAGAAACAACATTCTTTCTTCTCATCCAAAAAGGAGACACCCATGTCACAGTGGCTCTAAAGGCATATTGCTAACTCCTAATCCTGAAACGAGGCTTTCAGAAGCCCCAGGTGACCCCCTCGGGGCGGGAGGGCTGACGAGAGATGCTGGAAGCTAAGGGACACGCATGACTCTGCAGTGACAGGAGCGCCACAGGCAGAAGGTAAGCGGTGAGAGGGCGCAGTTTGGTTTCTCGCCCAACCCGGCCCCAGCTGATCTGACCTTCCAATGGCATCGGCAGCCCCCTGTAAGCCTCTACATAGCCACAGGTCTCTGGAATATTTGTTTTAGTAATTAAAAGTACACAAAGCACAGTGCCAAAGTGCGAGCATTAAACACTTACAGATCTTTGGGTTGACTTCTGTGCCTCTTTTCATCCTGAGAGGGAGGAAGCAGAAATGGAGAGACAAAGGGGAAAACATTAGCCTCTGAGAAAGAGCCAGACCAAACCCGAAGTATCAGTCAGCGACGGCAGCGCTGCAGAACTAGAGAACAGGGAGGTCTCACAGATGTACAGGGTAGAGATGAGGCTTCAAGTTCTTAATTCAGCTCCCTATCCCCTTCAAACAAGAGTTGAACAAACGATTGGCAAACTATTTGTGGTAAAGGCCTGAAAACAAACATCTTCAGATTTGCAAGCCACATGTCACAACTACTCAACTCTTCCTCTATAGCACAAAATAACCAGAGATAATATGTAAATGAAAAGGATGGCTATGGTCCAATAAAGATTTATACAAAAATGGAGGGCCAGGTTTAGCCTGTGGGCCATAGTTTGCCAACCTGTCCCAGGAAAGCTCAGTGTAGGAAATACTATAGCAATTTTGCTTATTTTGGCCAAAATGCCTAGACCTCCATCTGCCATCTGTCATCTGGTCAGGGCTGAAGACAAGCACTGAGATAGTGGGGGTCAGAGGTGGGGCGGCACATGCCTTAGACTATACTATGGAAAATTAAGAAATAAAAATAAGAATTCTGCCCTAGCCAGGGAGCTCAGTTGGTTAGAGCATCATCCCAATGATCCAAGGTTATGGGTTCGATCCCAGGTCAGGACACATACAATAAGCAACCAATGAATACATAAATAAATGGAACAACAAATCGATCTCTCTCTCTCTCTCCCCACCCCTCCTAAAAATAGACAAATAAATAATTTTTTTTAAAAAGAAGAAGAACTCCAAACTGTTTTCAACTCCTTGTTCTATATGGCAAATCAAGTATCTTCTGAGCTTGCTGATAAAAAATATCTTTCTGATAATAGTACATTTTCATAAAGCAACAAATCTATGAATGGATCCATTACAACAGAAAAGTCAACAAAATGAAAAAGGCAAAGTACTGGCTGTGTAGTCCAAATCACCTGTCAGTCTGAGAAGAATGGGTGGTCTGACGACACCACTAAAATCTCTCTAGGAAGATAACCAATGTCTGGACAGAAAAGGTGACAGACAATAAGATGTTAGAGCAAGCTGGCGGGAACACCAAGAGTCATCTGCCATAGAAGGAGAATAGACACCCATGGCCAACCAGGCTGGAAGTCGGAATGCTCACAGCCGGGTGATATGTGACCTCCGGCTCCACACTCTAGACGTCAACAGACCGAAGCCCACAGAGACAACCCGGGGACTCTCCTAGTTCAGCCTCTCTGTCAGACAGGGACAACACTGCTTAAAGCGCTTGTGATTCCTGTGCTGTGACCCCCGGCAGATTTATCCCCCTCTCCGAGAATTCAGATAGCAGGACGGTCCTGTGGATATAGCCTTGCTATCCTGTAATTTTATGCAGGCCCAGCCTTGTCTCAATGTGTTACATTTAAATGCTAAAACATGTTTACTTAGCTGAACTGGAAGTGAGGAGGCTGGTGGGCATGGGGGTAACTAGGCTCAGAACTTAGGAAACTGATTGTTAAAGCAGCATGGGCACGGGTGACATATGTGTCTGAGTTGACACACGTCAGGGCTTTTCGGCAGAGAGGATCTTAAGAGTAGCTGGTTCCAAAGACATCGCAGTCAAGGCACATGCAGGCCTTCTCCAGCCTTATGGACAGACAGACAGCTGAACTGCATGCTCACTACAAAGCAGGCACTGACATGCAGCGACAACCAGCAGCCCCTACAAGGGGGATTAAGTAATTTGCCCAGAGCCACCCCACAGGTAGGTAGGGCTGGATTTGAACCCAGAGCCCTGCACCATGTCATTTTCCCCAAATGGGAACAAAGAATAAAGTAACAACTTCTGGTAAAAATGGCAGCGTAGGCAGACGTGGCTCACCTCTTTACACAACCACATCAAAATTACAACTCAAATATAGAATGACTATCACTAAGAACCATTAGATATCAAGTTGAATGGAAGTCTGATAACTACCAAATTAAAGAAACCACATCCATCTAGGCTTGTAAGAGAGGCATAGACACAGAATGGGCTTGCCCCACACCCACGTGTGGTGGATAAGAATTCAGGAGAGCTATCTTGGGAGTGAAGAGTCCAGGACTCACACCAGGCCCCCAAACCCAGGATTCCAGTGCCAGGAAGATAAGTCCCCACAACTTCTGGCTGCAAAAACCAGCAGGGATAGAGTCGGTGGAAGAAACTGCTGGAGCCCCAAGCAGTTCCTCAGGGTAGCTGCTTAAAAAGGCACCAGTGGTATACAGGAAGAAACTGAAATGTCTAGCATCAGGGTGAGCAGAGGCCATTGTCCCTTTGCTAAAACCTCCCCCAACCAAGCTGGTAGTCTGGTGCCATATGTGAGACTCCACCAACCTGGCTAACACTGACCAGCCTTGGAGATCTTCAGAGATTCTGCCCCACCCAACTTATGAGCCCACCCAAGCTGCTTTTCCATATGAATGGTTGGTCTTGGCTCAAGCTTCAAAACTTCAGAAATCCTATCAAACAAGCAAGAGTTGGCCTCAGTGAGCCCCAGGCACAGCACTAGCAGCAGCCAGGTTAGCATCACAAGCTTGGCTTCTCCTGGGACTCTCCAAGCTCAGCACAAGTAGTAGCCATCTCAGATTGTTTTACAGCCCGGGCAGGGTGCCCTGGGCAAAACACAGTAGCGGGTTGACCTTGGCCTGCACCGCCTGGGGAAACCCCAGAGCCTGCGCACTCAGTGGACAGCTACAGACCACGTCGGAGCACCACCACCCTGGTCCTGCATGGCTGATCCTCCACGGAGGGCGGCGGTTGATGGTATGTGGTCACAGCCAATCCTCACAGCTGACTGGCCTGAGTAAATTCCCCCCATTGATCTGCCAACAGCAACCAAGGCTCAACCACAACCAAGGCTGAAGGGTGTACTCAACTCACGCGAAGGGCATACCCCAAGTGCCCAGCTTGGGTGACAGGGGAGGCTGTGCCACTGGACCCTACAGGACACTACAACATTAGACCACACTACCAAGACATGAAGTCAAAGTAGCTCTACCTAATATATGGAAACAAACACAGCAGGGGCTGCCAAAACGAGGAGACAAAGAAACATGGTCCAAATGAAAGAACAGATCAAAACTCCAGAAAAAGAGCTCAACGAAATGGAGAAAAGCAACCTATCAGATGCAGAGTTCAAAACACTGGTTATAAGGATGCTCAAGGAACTTAGTGAGGACCTGAACAGCATAAAGATCCAGTCAGAAACGAAGGATACACTAATTGAAATAAAGAACAATTTCCTGGGGAACAACAGTAGAGTAGATGAAGCTGAGAATCAAATCAATAATTTGTAACATAAGGAAGCAAAAAACAACAATGCAGAACAAGAAGATGAAAAAAGAATAAAAAATATATATGAGGATAGTATAAGCAGCCTCTGGGACAACTTCAAGGTCTAACATTCACATCATAGCAGTGCCAGAAGGAGAAGAGAAAGAGCAAGAAATTGGAAATCTATCTGCAAAATTAGTGAAAGAAAACTTCCGTAATTTGATGAAGAAAACAGACATGCAAATCCAGGAAGCACAGAGTCCCAAACAAGATGGATGCAAAGAGGCCCACTGCAAGACACATCATAATTAAAATGCCAAAGTTTAAAGATAGAGAATCTTAAAGGCAGCAAGAGAAAAGAAGTTAGTTACCAGATGGTTGCCAGATGGAAGGGGGGTGTAGGAGAATGGGTGAAGAGGTGAGGGGATTAAGAAGTACAAATAAGCAGTTACAGAACAGCCATGGGGATGTAAAGCACAGTATAGGAAATGGAGTAGCCAAAGAACTTATACATATGACCCATGGACATGAACAATGGTGGGGGATAGCATGAGGGAGTGGGGCGTGCTGGGTGGAGGGGGGCAAAGGGGGAAAAAATCAGAACAATTGTAATAGTATAAACAATAAAATAATTTTTTTAAAAAAGAATAAAGTGACAAAGATTCGGTCATTACTTTCTCATCTCCTTCATCCATCTCAGCCTGAACTCCTGGACTTGCTTCTCCGTCAGGCTCCTCCTTAGATTTCTGTTTCGGTGTTCTGTCACAAAACAAAAACGAGACACGCACCCCAGTCAGCTCGGGGAGCCTGACGCCACTGCGAGCAGCCCGACGAGGGCCTGCGCATGGTCTCCTCCCCGAGCTGGAGCATGGATCACCTTTCCTATCTGAGGAGCAATTCTTCCCTGCAGGAAACCCAAAGGGCACTGATGATCTCAGAAATGCCATCAACACTTTTTAGAAATGATGAGAGAGAGGCCAGTAGTTTAAAACAAAAAGCAGACACCAGGCCTCCACTGATTTCTTGTGACCTGATAGGAATCCTACCTGCAGTGCAAGTGTCTAGCCTGAGGCCATCCTCACACAGGTAAGCAAGAGCTGGTACCACCTGCATCACCGAGTGTGGAAAGCCAACTGCACACGGGAGATCTTTGCCTCATCCCTGCCAGGGCCCTGCCACTTGGTTTGGGTGTTCTACCCACCCCCACCCAGGCTGAGCCTCAATCTCAACCATTTGCTTCAGCCAAATGGATGTCAAAAGAAGCCTGAAAAGGTGTTGCTTTTCAATTCTGCCCTCATGGTCTGCTACTGCCATGAGATTGTGCCCAGGCTGACCAAATCATGGGACAGAAGGAGGTCAGCCCTGTCATCCCTGGCCAAGATCAGCCAACAGCTACCAAGCTGTAGACTTGTGAGCTCAATAAATGGTTAACTGTCTTAAGCCACTGAGATTTGGGGCTATTTGTTACACAGAGTTTTCATAGCTATGGGTAATAGACATAACATAGCTGCTTATTCAGTGCCCTTAAAACACCACTGGAGAATTGCTTGCTGTATGATTACCACTGAGGAAGGGCCTGGGGTCAAGGTCAGCTGAACCTCAACTGACTTCAGCTTTCACTGTGGTGGTCTAACTTTCCACAGATGGAACTCATCCACATGCTACATGAATAATTAATAGTCTGTCCAATCCGTTAGTTTTACCAGAACACTGATTTTAACAGTAAGTTTCACAATTAAAGTACAAAGGCATGTTAACTATACTTACAGTTCTTTGGTTTGACTTCTGAGTCTCTTTTCCTAAGTGCAGGAAAAAAAAGACTAGTTAATTTCCCCCCATTTGGTCCTAATCTTTCTATTAAAATGTTCTATGAAAATAAAATATCTAAACCGATCCTACAGTCTAGTTGGTGGGAGTAAAAATTGTCTACCTTGAAGGCAGCAACATTTTTTTGGTGGGGTAAGTAGGCAGGAAATTAAACTCTTAAGAGAACAGATCTTGCAGTTGAAGTATTTACCCCTAAATCCCTGTCACCTGTCATGAGCATTGACAACTTCGTAGATAATAACTTTATATCAAAACTAGGAATCTGTAATAAAGAAATAAAGTAGCGCCCTGGTTGGTGTGGTTCAGTGGATTGAGCGCTAGCCTGCAAACAGAAAGGTCACTGGTTCAATTCTCAGCCCAGCGCACATGACTGGGTTGTGGGCCAGGTCCCCAGTTGGGGACATGCAAGGGGCAACTGGTCCATGTATCTCTTGCACATTGATGTTTCTCTCCCTCTCTTTCTTCCTCCCTTCCCCTCTAAAAGTAAATAAAATCTTTAATGAATTTTTTAAAACAAGAAAAAGAAAGTAGCATGACCCAATCTAGACAAGAGTTCTATCTGGAACATGGACAACACATCCTTTTGAGTCCAGGTTTAAAGGGCTAAATACATCTCTCTGGAGAACTGCTCAAGTCAAATTCAGCCTCAAAAACTCCTTGCGTTATAAAGAGACCACAAAGGTCAGTGGTGTTAAGAGAAAAAAACATGTTGAGAAACTTCCTACTGCAAGAAGAGATCCGGGGACTCCTCCACGAGTAAGCAACTTCAGTTTTGCCCAAGGCTACTTCTTTGAAGGGTGACTGAGTAGCCCACTAAAACTGCCTGTTCTAAAAGGCACTTGACATGTGTCCCAACTGCAACTGCTGTCTTATTTTAACTAGTAGCAGGGTAGGGAATGTAATTCAAGACTAGCTTCAAATACCAAATGGTTCAAGAATTATTGTACACCTTAGTTGACCCTCTATTAGAGCCAAATAACAGACACCCATTCTTTAACAAGGTCCCAATAAAGGTACTCACCACCCATCCAAATTTGTAAGAAACTTCTAATCTATGTCTTAACATGAAAACCAAAAGGGGACCCCATATTGCTTCATCACCTGTGATCAACCAATGTCAGCCCTTTGTCCCGTGGTAAAGTTTCCAGTATTGAACCCCCGATTCCTCCTCCCACCCCCCTCCTCAAGGAGGTTCAGGTGGTACATCTGTGCTTTCACAGAACCTTAAACCCCCTGATTTTACCAAGGAGCTGGGGATGTACTAGCCTGATCTGAGTTAAGAATGTAACTTTGTACCGACATGAAGCTGTAGAATTTTAGTACCTCACAAGCTTGAAAATGAAATCTTCACAGACCTCTTGGATGGGAGAGGCAGGTGGGAGAGGGGCAGACTGAAGCTCTGTGATGGACTAATGAGACAGCAAAGGTCCAGCTGACCCCAAGCCCACCACTGATATACTTCCTATCACAATAGCAGTGTAATCGACCTTCCACATAGAGAACCACCAGAAAAATGAGTCTGAAAAGCATTTGCGCCAAAGTCATGGTCATTTTGATCATTAATGAAGGTTATTCTGTTCCCACACACTCTCCACCCACTTCCTAGAACCAAATGGGGACTCAGATTAAGGTAGAAGTGACAAACTTGGGGGTGACCATGCTTTACTTTTTCATCTCTTTCTTCCTCCTCTTCCGTGTGTGTTCCTGGTTTTACTCTTTCTGGTTCTTCTGCAGAAAGCGGTCTGGCAACTCTGTCAAGCAAAATAATATAGCCCAAGGGTGACTTTCAGACTCCTCCCCTGGAAGCAGTTTTCTTAAGGTCCTCCTTATTACCCCCAAAAGTGATCTTTCTCTCAGGAGCCCTAAAAGGAACATGCTACCTTAACATTTAATATTTCAGTGACCTGTAGATCTGGTTCTGATAATAACTGCCAGTTGTCCTCAATTCATTCTCTGCAATGAGAATTCTACCTGTATTAAAGAAGTCAATCTGACCCCAAACTCAGCATCCTTAAGCTACCTACAGTCACCGCAAGTCACTATGAAGTTCTTTTTAAAACATTTCTGAAACGTCATTACAGTAATCAAAATTATACCTTGCACAGAACAAAAGGGTACAGTAATTATTCTTACAGTTCTCTGGATGTTACTCGACGTCTCTTTTCCTCCTGTGTGGAGAGAAAGGAAGAAAAGAAAAAGACAAAATTATTTGTATCAAAGAAGATCAAAACCAAAACCATAAGTCAAAATATTAAGTAAATATATTCGATATGATTAAAAAGAGGGTGGGAATGGGGGTGTCTAGGCTTGAGGGAGAAGATCTGGGCAAGCACCAGTCTGGTACTAATGTCCTACCCCCCTCGAAACAGAAAGACAGGCCTAGGAGTTGCCCCAGGATATGTCTACATATTATAGATTGCCTAGTGTGGCTACATAAAAGGTCAGAGACCTTCCACTTTGTGTCAGGAATGTTTTACTATTAGGGAAAAAAAAAAAAAAGAAAGAAAAATCCAGGATTCACATCATGAAGTGATGACAACCTGAACTGGACACCAGCTCTTCTTAGGTGGATACCCTAGTACATTAGTTCTCTCAGTTGTCAATATTTGTCATCTGCAGGATAGCTGTATTTATGTATTTAAAACAGGTAAAAATGAAGTGATGAAACAGATTTGATTCTTGTTTGAGGTGGAGGTTACAAAAATTCATACATGTATACAAGTGACTATACACACATACAGATGAAAACTGATAAAACCTGAATAAAGTCTACAGATTATAACAATGTCTATTTCCTGGTTTGACTACCGTATTACAGTTATGTGAGATGCTGCCACTGGGGAAAAGTTGGGTAAATTAAACAGAACATCTCTGTACTATGTGAAACACAAATACTTAAAAAAAAATAAATCATCAGACTATGTATGTACATACATATATAAAATTCTGCCCCCAGGCTGCTTTTCGACTCACGCTGCAACATCAACTCTTCCCCGGGTCTCCAGCCTGTAAGCCTGTCCTACGTATTTCAGACCCACTGGCCTCATAACTCACATGAGCCAATTATTTTAAATCAATCACACATATACACACACCCTCTACTGGTTCTGTTTCTCTGAAGGATCCAGAATTACAATGAATCTCATATATACACATATACACAGACAACCATTCTATTGGTTCTGTTTCCCTGGAGCATCTGAATGCAGATTCTGTACTGATACACTACACTAACATATATACACGTGTATATACAGGGTCTGGCAGAAATAATGCCTGCTTGAGTGAGGTTGGTAGGTGTAATAATTTATAGTTTTAATTTGAACATTTCGCCTCAAATGTTCAAACATGACTATGGGGTGCTTGTGTGTGATACTGCTGTTACAGAATTACATGCTTATGATTTTGTAATTAAAAAAGGGGCATTATCTGTGCTGGACCCTGTATATAAGCTGAAACAATATAGAAGACACTGAGTAATGCTTGCCTCTAAGAAACGCAAACGAGAGGCTCGCGGGGACGGGTAGGAGGGAGATCTATGAATTATACATCTTTCAGTGCTGTTTGAAAGTTTTACCAGGAGCATGTAATATCTGTTTTTAAAACAATAAATTCTCAAGACTTTAAACTGACTCAGTAAGATTGTCCATATTACTACTTATTTGACCAGTGCCATCTGATAACACCGGTTTGGTTTGGTATACTAAGTCTTATTCTAACATATTGGAATAAACAGTATTTTCACAAGTGTTCATCCATGAAGCCCCCAAGGCCTTGCACACTCTGCCAGTGAACTGGCTTATCATGTTTCTCTAGAAGCCTGATGAACAGGCTATGTAAGCTCTCCAAACGGTTAGAGTACAAGAGCTCTAAAACTAGTGCACTTATAAAAATAGAGCTATCCACACAACAAGATTTGACTTGCTTTCACCTGTAAAAATTCTACCTAGGAGGCAAAAGACTAGGCCACATGATTGCACAAGCTGTTTCCCTCTGTGCCTCAGTTTCCCACTTGAGTGGGTAGTCTGACAAGACCTAACTACAGGCACCTGAATAACGATCATGGACAGGGACACCCAATTTTCGAGAATAGTGATGTGAGAATTAGTGTCCTACAACAATGTCGAGCCTACCTCAATACTAGTGGGAGCCCAGTCACCCCCGAGAGACCCCTTAGCCCAATGCTTCTGACCCAGGTCAATTTTGCCCCCAGGGATATCCGACAATATCTGAAGATGGTTTTGTTGTCACAGCTGGGAAGGGAGAGGGGCAATACTACTTGTGTCTAGTGGGTAGAGGTCCAGGATGCTGCTGAACAGTCTATAGTGCATAAAACTGCCCCCACAGCAAAGGATTACCCAGGTCTTAAAAATCAATAATGCCATGTTTGAGAAACCCTGCCTTAGAATGAGCCATGGAGACTCATCTTCAGTAAGCAGCAGTTAGGCATTTCCTACCCACACGTAAACCTACAAAGATTTCCCTTCAACTTTCAGAGCTAATCCTGTGGCAAAACTGAAATGATTTCCTAAAGTCACATGAGACAGTACCAAAGATTGACATCTTGTGTATCAAAGGTCTTCAGCAAGCCAGCAGTTTTCTAACCTCGTAAGTCTAAGCAGCACTATTACACTACACGTGATACTACATGAAACAGCTGTAGAATTCTTGGCTTTTACAGGGAAATCAGCTGTGGGAAAGGTGCTTCTCTAACATCATAAGTAGATGCTTTAAACTTGTCACATCTGCTGGTTTGATTGTCAGAACTCGTCAGCTACAGGTAGGAAGACAGAAGAGGAAACAGACTGACGTCCGATGGGGCTCTCTTTTAAGTGGCAGGGCCTGATGAGCCCTCAGGTCTGACGGTGCTAAACGTGTTCTGCCGTGGACCCAGGGATACTAACACCTCAGCTGCTTTAGGTCGATTTAGATAGGCCAAGTCTAGTTTAGGTCTATTTATCAGCAAATGTACCCAAAAAAGGCAGAGTGAAGAAACTTTAAAGAGCCAGCCTTACCTGGTCTTTTTCTTCTTCGTCGACAGAATCATCCAATTTGGCTCTTTCAGGGTCATCCTCAGGCTTCCGCTTGGCGGGGCTATCAAACACAGTGAGGCCAACCGTTAGCTCAGCAGACCCTAGCCCCTCAGCAGGTGTGGAACGACTTTCACTCCCCCCACCCTCGTTAGGGCAGATTCAAGGCATGGATGCCCTCTTCCCTCCAAGGAGCCCTCATTGTCAGGGTGCTGAAAGAGGCTTCAAGTTGAACATGTCTTTGAGTGATAGGTTTAGAATATCGCCATTTTGCAAACTCTAAGAAATTATGAATCTAGACATTGATCATCGCCCGCTGGTATCACAGAAGAGACATTACATGCTTCCAATGGAAGCCTACAGAGCCATCTGTGAAGGAATCTCAAAAAAACAAATCTGGAATCTGATCAAGCCTCTAGGCATAACTACCAGATTATAGGAAATGGAGATAAGGGAACACATTAACCACCATAAGGATGCAGTCAGCCAGACCTAGGAACTCTATCGGACAAATGACCTAATTTTTTTTCAAATGACCTGTTTTTTTTTCCAAATGGCAATAAAATGAAATCTATAACTTGAAAGACTTAAGGAACAAATCAATCAAATGCACTTTGTTTGCTACACATGGGGAAATGTGAACACTGGCTATGTATCTGATAGTAAGGAACTATTACACTTTATAAGGCATAAAAACAGTATGTTATGTTTTGCCTTTTTAAAAGGAGACTGTTTACTAAATGTTAGCAATTACAGCAAAATGCGAACCTAAAATTTGTCAGAGAGAAAGAGACCTCACTGCCTAGAAATCTACTGAAATATTTATGGATAGGATGACATATCTGAGATTTGTCTGACTAATCCAGTCGTGGGGGACATGGGGGTATATGGAATTGTAATCCACTCGAAGCAATACAGTTGGAACGTTATGGGGGCACAGATGAAACGATGGCCAGGAGCTGCTGACTAGTGACACTAGGCGATGGGTTACTGGGGGGGTTCATTTTACTACCCCTACCAACTTTTTGAAGTTTCCTACAGTAAGAGTAAACATAGATGAGGTATTCAGAAATGCTGTTCACACAGGGATATAAAATAGAGCACAGGGAATACAGCCAATAATATTGTAATAACTATGTATGGTGCCACGTGGGTAGTGGAAATATCAGGGGGGAACATTTTATAAAGTTTATGATTGTCTAACCACTACGAATATACCTGAAACTAAAACAAAATAATATTGAATGTAAAAAAAAAAAGAAATATTGTTCATAAATGTCTAATAAACAAAACTGCATGATGAAAACCTATGCGATGTGGAAAAATGTGCTAAATTACACCCTACTAATTCCATACATGTTTTACCAAAAGCGGTTGGCCCCTAGGAAAGGCAGCTGTCAATTCATTATATACTGACCCCCTTGTGAAATGAGAGGTGATGGTGGTCTGCCTGGTAGTTTGCCTTGTAATCCTGGGGCTAGGTGAGACTTCAGCTGTTTAAAGAAAAAAAGCCACTATGAATAAAAAAAAGTTCACAGCAAAGGTGTAGTTCTTCAGCATCACCAAGTTAACGAAGAGGATTAAGTGTCCTTCCCCTCTTACTCTAACCAACAACTGTCTTGATAAAGTTGGCAATCAGCACCTACCTGCCAGTCTGATGAACCACTTTACACAAGCTCTTATATGAGGGGCCGACCCCTGAACCAGACAAGGAAAACAGAACCATCAAAAAGTCAAGTGGCTGAGAGGTGGACCTGAGTTCAAGTCCATGATCTTTTGTTTGTAAAGATTCAAGAAGAGTTACTTTGACTACACGCTGGGAAGGAGTCTAAGGATAAATGTTTAGCTTAAAAAAGAAGTATCAGTAGTTCCTATTATCTTACACCTCCTAACTCAAACTTAGCCATGTTTTGGGATCTAATGCTCTAGATTTGGTCAAAGGCAAAAATTTAGATTAGTATATACCTAAGCTAGTTAGGAAGTATACTTACTAGTTAGAGGTATACACCAGAAACTAATCAGGAGGTACTGCCCAGGAGGACCTATGGCTCCAAGTCTGACTGTCCCCTTCCTTATGTGGTAACAGTCTCCATCAAGGTCAAATGAGTTAAGGGCTCTTACACTTTGTCTCTCCATCAGACTTGCTTCTCCTGGGCGTGCAAGGTTTGGACATGGGTTTGGGCGACTTGTTTTCCTCTGCCATTCTCACTCTGCGGTTTTCACCACTCGAATGGCTCCCGTTTTCTAGACATCCATTCACTTCCCGACTGAAAGCATGTGCTCCGTTCTCCAAGGACAAATCTTTATTTAAAAGGGATTTGACTTTAGCCAGGTAGCCCTCCTACAGCAGGAAAGGATAATTTAAGTAGCAGTGAATGTAAACAAGTTGGCAGTAAGAGAATAAGGAAACACACGCATTTCCTTTATAACTATCAGGTAACAAGAAGAGCTGGGGATTAGTCCACCTCTCTGGTCACAGACAAGCTACACAACAGGAGACATTTTCTAGATGTTGGGACACTGAAAACTGACTTACCTCTGATAATTCTTCTTTGTGTAATTTCGTTTCCAAATCACATAACTGATTCTTTATTTCTGTTTGCAGAAACTCGTGCAAGAGATTCAATTTCTCCTTCACACATTCCTAAGGGAAAGATACAGGTTTAGAAGTCCCCAAACTCCCAAGCTGCTAACAGACTAATACACAAATAATCATGCTGCCCGGTCAGGTAACAATGACTGAATGGCAGGCAATGCGGACTGCAAAAAACAAAAAAACAAAAAAAAACACCTACAACTTATGTATTCACGAGACACTCCGGTGATGTTTCCATTAAGATCATATCGCACCATCTCCAGAGTGATGAAAAACAGAAAGATCAGAGGGGAGACAGAATCATATATGATTTATTAGGACAAAACTGGGCTTTTGAAAACAGTGTGACCAGGATGAGTTATATATAGTTCAGAGCCTAGGTTTGGAACTTAGATTGGGAAACTTGTCAATGAATTACCAAAGTCGACTAATATTAGCAGCATATTAACACAGTACATTAAACAAGAATATTTCCAAGTTATCTCAAAATTTTATGGAAAAAAGCCAATTCCACTTAAACTTTTTACAAGCTACAGAGTATCTGTCAAGTAGTCACATTTAGCGATAAAAATTTTTTAAGGTGGAGATTACCTTTTCTGTTAAGCTATCTCTTTCCAAATCTTTGAGCCTGGGGAGGGGAAATACGGAAAAGAAGAAAAAACACACTTGTTAAACAACTTTACCTGTGAGAATTAGTACCACAGTTTTAAAGAACTCTGGAAGTAAATTTAATATACATGGGTGTTAGGAAAAAAACACAGTGCCCTCCCCCCCATCTAGAATGCCTGTTGTAATGCCTATAGATTAAGAAGTCATTTGTGACTGAAACGAGGTCCCTTTTTGGGGGGCGGTTTTTCTAATAGTGAGCGATGGTACAGAAGTTCTATAACAATACAGGGGTGGGGAAAAGTAAACATACAGCTGTAAACCTACTTTTGCCCAACCGTATATGTAATTTTAAAAGGTACTGGGAAAGGAAGCAGGTCACAGAGTTGGGTTCTTTCTGTAAGTTAAGTGACCTCTAGGTGGTCGTTCCCCAGTTGGATCTGAGAAGAGCCGATAAGATATATATACCACAGTGTGGTCGATGTCAGAACGAGTGGAACACGGACACAGGATGCCGTGGGGAACAGGAGGCTAACACTCCTAAAGGCTGGGGTGGGGTGATGGCAGCATTCGCATGAGAAATATATGGAATAGGGGAATTAAGGGAGCAGGGGGCCCACACACAGGGGAGATGCATGAAGATAGAAGGCTTAGCAGGTACCTGCCCCAAGTGCTAATCTTTGTAATGTTTGTACCTAATCGCTCAGAAATGCAGAACTGTCATGAGTTTGGCTGGAAAAATCATGGTTTGACTTAATTAAGATTAGTATCTTGCCTCTTTTGAGGGAAGGGAGAAAAAGAATAGAGGAACAAGAACAGATGACACTGAGGAAAGGGAGGCGAGCACAGAGGCTGTCCCTAGCCTGTGTGCTGACTTTGGGCAGTGGGGCAGCAGCTCTAACCTGCTGGGCTAGCGCCGTCAGTGGGGTGCGAGCACACAGGGCAGAAGCCAGGCCTCCGCTGTCTCTGGATTTTCCCGCCCAGCACCCACAGACTAGGTACTCAGTTGTCACTAGCTCAAAGGGCAGGAACAGAGCTTTTCCAGAGGGCAAGTGTTAGCAGCAAAGCCAGGAACGTCAGTAACAGGCTTCGCTGGACCAATATCACGGTGGCTGTTCCAAGTGCATGTGGACCCCGCTTCTAGCTTTGATCACCACTCACATCTGTGGGTACCTACTATGTGCTAGGCCCTGTTGCAGGCAACGAGCTGGACGACTGGACACAGGTATTGCCAGGTAGGGACCTCCCAACTTGGGTGGTCAAGAAAGATCTTTCTGTACAAAAGACTCAGCAGACTGCATACAGTGGTAGTATAGATGACCCTTAAACACCATGGGTTTGAACTACACAGGTCCACTTATATGAGGATTTTTTCAATAAATACTGTAAATATATTTTCTCTTCATTATGATTTTTTAAAAGTTTTATTTTATTCTCATTCGAGAGAGGGGGGAAGGAAAAGAAAGAGAAACATAGACGAGCGAGAGAAACACCAATCGGCTGCCTCCTGCATGTGCCCCAACCCGGAATCAAACTGGCAACCCTCTGGTTACAGGATGATGCTCCAACCAACTGAGCCATGCTGGCCAGGGCTGATCTTCTTAATCTTTTTTTTCCTCTAGCTTCCTTTACTGTAGGAATACAGTAATAATACATATAACATACAACATGTGTTAATCGACAATTTATGTTACCCATAAGGTTTCTCTGGTTAACATTAGGCTGTTAGTAGTTAAGTTTGGGGGAGTCAAAAGTTATACATAAATTTTCGGCTCTGCAGAGGCTTATCACCCCTAACCCCCAAGTTGTTCGAGGTTCAACAGTATATACCGCATCCAGAAACTGAGAAAGACGTTCAACTTAGAGCCAGCAAGAGAAAAGGAACTTCAGTCTTACAACCACAAGGAACTGAATTCTATCTAAAAGATAGGAAACAGATTCTCCCCAAAAGCCTCCAGAAAGAAAGACAGCCTGCTGACACTTTGATTTTAATCTAGTGAGACGCATTCCAGATTTCTGACCTACAGAACTATACGATAATAAATTTGTTGTTTTATTTAAACCACTGAAATTGTGGCGATCTGTTACGGTAGCAATTGAAGATGAATACAGTATCAGAAATTCAGAACTTTTTGGTGGGAAAAGAGGAGAGTAAGCAGGCCATGAGTTTTAGAAATGATGTTTTGGTGAACAGCAGCTATCCAAATGGCTATTCAACAGCTAGAAATCAGAACTGGCTCACCAGAGAGGCATCAAAACTGGAGGTATCTGTCTCCAGTGGGCACCCCAATTGCTAAAAGTAGAAGTCCCACACAAGAAGGAAGGAAGGAAGGAAGGAAGGAAGGAAGGAAGGAAGGAAGGAAGGAAGGAAGGAAGGGGAAGGCGGGGAATCAGGGAAGAAATAGGCTCCCTGGTAGTAGACTGCAACTCAAAAGTCAAAGACCAAAAAAAAAAAAAAAAAAAAGTCAAAAATACAAAGAATTAAAAAGCAACATGCTGAGTTGAAAGAAGACAGGAAGCTACCTTAACCCTAAAGAAGAGAATGCCTAAACAAGAGTAGGAGTGAACTACTGGCACAAAAGCTAAGGTGGTAGTAGGAAAGGCAAGTCCAGACCATTCTACAAGAAACCAGGCAAAGACAAAGTTTGGAACAAGCAGGCATATAGCTCATCTCTACACCGCATACAATGTTACATTACTTCCTGCCTCAGTATACAATCTACACCTCAGTACTTAAATTATGCTCCCCTAATGGAAATGAAATACACAGCGACCACCTAATAACACTAGGTTTCTGTACAGGTGCTGCTCTACCCCGTTTACACCTGATAGCTCAGTCAGTCCTCATAATGCCCTGGTAGAAAAGGCGCCTTCACCCCATTTTACAGATCAAGCACCAAGAGGTTAGCCACACAGCTGGCAAGTTTTGGGGTGGGATTTGAACCCCAGTGGTCTGCACCTCTACAATCCTACTGCAGGGGAGAACTAGGAAAGCTAAGTCAGTTTTTTCCCCTACACATTACCTACGCAGCAGGAGCCATGGAACTAGTTAAGAACTTCAAGACCTAGCTTACTCTAATCACAGAATGACAAGCAGACAAGAAAGCTGTCATAATTACAAAGGCTAATCAGAGTTGTACAAAGGCTGCTAGAATCATGTGTAAACCCAGGCTTCATTAGACGGGAAAGTCTGGCATGCAAGCATTTCAGTTCACTGTACACCAAGCTACAGATACCATGAATAAAGAAAACATGCTCAGACAACAAATCATCAACTACACATGCCGCCTGGCCACCCTGAGGTGCACTAACAGAATTCCTTCTCCAATGCCGAGGAAGGAGGCTGTATTTCTGAGTGTAATCTTAAGGATGAAGGGGTAAGTGGGGCCCAGCCCCACACTGGTCACTCCGCATAGCCTCAGGCCCTGAGAACCTAAAAGGCCTGCCTGGTTTACGAGAAGAGCACAAGATGACTCAGGCAAGTGGACAGGGATTCCGGACTTCAGGCCAAGTATATCAGGCAGTGGGGGCGGGGGGGAGGGGCAGGAAAACCACTGGATCCAACTTATGTTGTAAGAGGATCAGTTTCCACTTACAGAAAACAGACCTCGGTGGCAACAGGAAGACAAGTAGAAGACTATCACTTTTTCCTGTACAAATGATGGGGGCTTGGGCTGAGAAAGAAAAATCAAGAGGAAAAATGTGGCTTGTCCTTGAAAGGCATGCTTTTTTAGAAGACTTAGGGTAAATAATACTTCAATAAAGAAGTTAAAGACCAAACTTTCTACTATTAGGCAGGTCATTACATATGTAATGGAATTAACTATATGCGCATTTTAAAAGAAGGTGCTGTATAAACACAAGTTAGCCAAAGTGACAGAAATGCATAAATAAGGACCAGGCCTAAACTTTGCTACTATAGTATTCTAATGGACTTAAGTTTCCTGTCATACAGTAGATTACTCAGCTCTAATTTTTGTAAATCAAGAAGAGTTATATTTGCATTTACAAATCTAAGTTTAAGGGAGTGTTGAATGCCATGTTATGGGTGTATTCTGCAGACTAAAATTCAAAGTGTAAGGAAAGCTGTTGAGAGGATATCATAGCTGACAATTTCAATGTCTATCACATGGTTTACGCAGAAATCTAAAACTCCATACCTGCAGTAAGCAATTCTGGTTCAAAGTAATATGGAACCTAGAGTAAATGGCAGATTGTTAACACTCACCTAACATTGAAATTCAGCCAAACAACAGGGCCTGTGTGAGGGACAACACAGGACAGAGGGGAACAATGCAAAGACCGTGTGGGAAGGAAAGGGGTGAAAGGACTCTTACTAGTGGGAGTCCTTTCCATGAGAAGGTGCCACGTGGTTTTGGGTTAACAACTGGAGATCATGGCAACGCAGCTGATGGTGCTGGGAACCACAAGAGGCCTGCCTAGCCGAGCTCCAGACTTCTGTTCTTTTTCTGAAGGACGGTGTCCCTGACTGGCCTGACTGGGCAAAGGGGGGAAAGGCAAGACTGTGTGTGTTGGTGGGTGTTTTAAAAGGATTTTGAGATTTATCAGTGGCATTTAGCCATTACTCAAAACCTGTATAACTTGAATAAATAGTTCCTTTCCTTAAAAAAAAATAAAAAAATAAAAAATTCAGCCAAACCAAACAGTGGGGTGGCCCAATAAAACCCCTGAACCAGTAAGATTAACCAATACAATGTTAACATGTGGGCATTTCAGTGTCAGGCATATTCTCATTTACTCCGATACCACCTTATAATGCATATTAATAACCTAGTCTACAGCTGTAGCTTGTTTATGACACTTGCCCAATGTCATAAACCACCCAGTGGAGGTACAGTTATCACCATCAGAGTAAAGAAGGTCGGGCCCCCACCTCTATGTATTGGGTCAACGTCATGAAGCCAGACACTCATAATTCCATTTCCATTTGAAGTCATGTTATATCTTGGGAGGGACTAGAGATGCAGACTCTTCAACAATACACCCCCTCTAACTGCTTAAAAGACAGCTGGAACTTTACACACCTGTAAAGGAGACCCTAATACCCCCAACACACACACTCTCCGCCCCCAAAGGCCCAAGTCAGACCTGGCCAGGCACGATAGGGAACAACCATGGGGAGGTGGTAAAGTCGGCATCCCTTCCAACTGGAAGAGTTCTGGCCTGGTCAAGGATCCTGTGACTAGTGCTCCAAGTGAGGGGTGCAAGTTTTCAGGAGTGAAATGGGTGCCCTTCACAAACAGAAGCGGGGACCCAGCGGTCTTCCCATGTGCGCCGACCCCTGTGCGCCCACCCCTGTGCACAGAATGGCTATAGCCATCCCTGACATTAGCCACTGCACCTCACTACCCCCACCCCCAGGCACGTGCTGGAAACTGCAGCCAGTTTTCCCTGGCAAGGCTTCCTTGATGCCAAGGCTCACACGAGCAGATTTACTAGAAGAGTTCATTCAGTATTCATGCTGCCTGAGCTCTGGCCCTCGTGCATGGTAACAGTTTCTTCCAGAACACGACTTCCCCCAGCAGCTGGAGATGGAGGGAGCTCTCCAGAAAAGACAGGACTTGCAAACCTGAGCCGGCTGCGCCCGGGCCCTGACCGGCGACGTCTGTCTCTGGTGGTCGCCATCGGGATGTTGGTGTGGGAACGCCAAGGAGGGTCCCCTGAAACACCCCCAGGGACCAGGCTCCCCCTACCCACCCCCGCCCCCGCAGCATGCACCGGAAGTGGAGGCCAAAGTGCCTGGTTGAGGGGTGTCCCAAGGCCACGGGCTGCCCACTTCCTGTGCAACCAAGCTGGAGGCAGGAGCCAGGCCTGCGGCTGTTCTAGGAAAGGGATCCCCGAAGCTAACTCTGAGCTTATTCTACTTTGAAGTCAGGGGAGACCCCCAGTTTCTAGTCATGAGGGTACTGTTAGGGGCCTTGGCCCATTTTGGCGCCAAACAGCCCTAGACGCGCGCGACCGGAAGTCCCACCCTGCCCGCGCCAACAGCTGCCGCGCTATCCCACGCATGCGCGCCCGTCTGTCAGCGGCAGCCAAGGGCTACCCAGAGGGGAAGCAAACCCTCCATCCCCAGTGCCATGCCACCCCACAGAGCTCACGGTCCCCTGCAGCACCTACCGCCTGCGGACATCGTCGGGCAGTGAGATGGCCCGGGAGGCCAGCGCGGGCACCCGGGCCGGGGCGGTGCGGGCAGGCATCTCAGAAGCTGCAGCAGAGGTGTCGGCAGCACAGGCAGCTCTGGCTTTTCGCGCGGAAACCGACAGGGAGGGGCAGCGAGCCGAGGTGGCGCGTACCACCCTGGCCTGGGCATGGGGGAAGACGGGACGTACCATGCTCAGAGAGACTGTACCAGGTGCAGGCAGACTGAGTGGAGCCTGCCGTGCGCAGGGAACGCGCATGCGTGAGGCCAGTGCGCACCCCCGCCTGAGGCAATGGGCTTGTCCAAGATCCACCGTTTGCTCCAAGCTTTGCCTGAGACAGTCATTCATTCATTCTTTCCAGCATGCTGGGAATAAAAAAGGGAGGATCCCCACGGGATTCGAGCGTGCTGGCCTTAAATTCAAGTTCTCAGTTCCGATCCCATCGCCACCTGTTTTCTCACTATAAGGACCTTGGGCAGGTCATTTGGGCACGGTCTTAGTTTCCTCATCCGTAAAAAGGGACTGATGGCACCTACTGCAAAAAAAATCGCCAGGATGAATAAAATATGTAACTAGCACTAAGGATCTCACAGTAGGGAGGTCCAGGCCACTTCTACAGCCTGTGCTTAAAAAAGCGCCAGAACTTGGGGAAAGGACAGTCTTTAACAATTGCTGTTGGGAAAATCGAATACCCATATGTAAAAGAATGAAGTTGGACCCTTCTCTTACACCATATATAAAATTAACTCAGCCCTGACTGGTGAGGTTCAGTTGGTTGGGTGTCACAGGCTGCCAGTTCGAGTTCTGGTTGGGGCACATGCCTCGTCTGGGGTTTGGTCTCTGGGCACATACCTGGGTTGGAATTCCATCTCCGGTCAGGGTGTGTACTGATAGGCAATCAATGTTTCTCTTCCTCTCTTTCTCCCTCCCCCTCTCTCTCTCAAAAATAAAATCTTTAAAAATTTAACTCAAGCCCTGGCTGGTGTGGCTCAGTGGACTGAGTGCTGGCCTGCAAACAGAGGTACCTGGTTCAATTTCCAGTCAGGGCACCTGCCTGGGTTGCTGGTCCCCAGTTGGGGGTGAGCAAGAGACAACCAATCCATGTATCTCTCACACATGGATGTTTCTCTCCCTCCCTTCCCCTCTCTCTAAAAGTAAATAAATAAAACCTTTTTTAAAAATAAAAAATTAACTCAAAATGGATTAAAGACTAAATGTAAGGCCTGAAATTATAAAACTCCTAGAAGAAAATGTGGGGGACAGCTTTATGAAGCTGGACTTGGCAATGATTTCTTGGATAGGATACCAAAAGCACAAACAATAAAAACTAAGATAGACAAATGGGAGTGTATCAAACAGCAAAGGAATCAATCTACAAAGTGAAAAGGCAACCAGTAGAATGGGAGAAAATATTTGCAAACCATAGAAGCAATAAGAAGTTAACATCCAGAATATATGAAGAACTCTTACAACTCAGACATAACCTGATTAAAATGTGGGCAAAGGATTTGAATACACATTTCAAATCCTTTTGAAATAGATACACAAATGACCAGAAAGCGCATGAAAAGATGCTCAATATCACTAATCAAGGAAATGCAAATCAAAACCACAATGAGAGATCATCTCACACCCATTAGGATGGCCATTATCCAAAAAACGATATGAAGTATGATAAAGATGTGGAGATTGGAACCCACGTGCTGTTGGTGGGGATGTAAAATAGTGCAGCAGCTATAGAAAATTGTGGAAGTTCCTCAAAAAAATTAAAAAAAACTACCATATGATCCAGCCATCCTCCTTCTTTCAAAAGAACTGAAAACAGGATCTCAAAGATATTGCATACCCAGCTTGATTGTTTCAGCATTACTCACAGTAGCCAAGAGCTGGGAGCAACCCAAATGTCCATTGATAGATGATTTGATAAAGAAAATGCGGCATATACATACAATAAATATTATTCAGCCTTAAAATAAGGAAATCCTGCCCTTTGAGACAATCTGGATAAACCTCGAGATCATAATGGTAAGTGAAATAAACCAGCCTCAGAAGGCAAATACTGTATGATTCCACTTATTGGAGGTACCTAAGATAGTCAGACTTTTAAGAAGAGAAAGAGCTATTGTGGTTACCAGGGGCTAGTGGGAGTGAGGGGAAAGGGAAGTTATTCAATAGAAACAGTTTCAGTTTTACAAGATGAAAAAGGGCCAGAGATCTGTTGCACCACAAAGTGGATGTAGTTAACAACACTGTACTGTATATTTAAAAACGGCTGAGATGGTAAATACTATATTTTTTTACCACAATAAAAAAATAAACAATTAATGAGGTAGGGCTGAGGGGTTTTTTTGTGTTTTTTTTTTAAGAGTACTTTATCTGCCATAACAACAACAATGAAAGCACGAAAACATAGTTAAAAATTATGGTATAGTTTTGTATTTTTGTGTTACCAGATTTATAAGTGAATGTGTTTATAAACACATGCATAAACCTAGTTTCCCCAAAAGCTGGTGGGGAGGGGTCGGCCTGGACAGAAGTGGACCTCAGACCCTCTGCTTGCTATGGGTTACCCACTCGTGGTAAGTTGCAGGAGAACTGAAACAGTAGGACTAAACTTAATAGCTATTAATTTAATATTTAATCAGCACTTACGTACTGTACCAGGCTCTTTAAAGGAGCTTTTAATTCTTAAGCATTAAGGGAGATATTAGGACCCCATTTCCTGTGGCCTAGGATATTTTTCACAAAGGAGCCTGGCTTAGCCCTGGCCAAGTGGCTCCATTGGAGCATTGTCCTGTACATGAAAAGGCTGTAGGTTTGATTCCCAGTCAGGGTACTTTACTAGGTTGCGGGTTCAATCCCCAGTCAGGGTGTGTACAGGAGGCAACTGATTGGTGTTTCTTTCTCTCTCTCCCTCCCCCTTTCTCTCCC